>VYXB01010190.1:373756-416632 GCA_013397135.1 Pachyramphus minor | reverse complement strand
TGTCATTTGCAATCCTTGATATTTAAAGAGTGGGGGAGCTCATGGCAAGGAAGTTCACCTCTAGCCTCGCTCTGCCTGCTGATTCATCAGACTCACATCTGGACACATGCAAGGGTCTATGCTGTGACATTGAGCCTCTGTCGTGATTAAACCCAGCTGGCAACTAAGTACCACACAGCCCCTCATCACTCACCTCCTTCCTGACCCTCATGGGAGGCAGAATTGGAAAGAAAAGATAAGCCTCATGGGCTGAGATAAAAACAGTTTGACAATCAAAAATAAAAAAACCAAACAAAACCAACCACAACAACAACAAAAACCCAACAAAAGACCACAGCCTTTCTCCACATCCCTGCAAACTCTGACGATGTTTCTATATTCCTCACAAGTGGCCTGTCTCCCTTTTTTCCACATACTGTAAACCTCCTTCTTCCTTTTGATTTTGCCAGTAGCTCCTTGCTCATCCATGTAGGTCTCCTGCTCCCTTTGCTTCATTTCTTACTCTCTTATTCATAGGGATGCACTGATCCTGAGGTTGGAGGAAGTGAAGCTTGAATACTAACAAGCTCTCTTAGACCTCCCCTCCCCACTTCCTAGTGCCCTAACACGTGGGATTCCTGCAAGTAGTCCTTGAAGAGGCCAGAGTTAGTTCTCGTAAAGCCCAGGGCTGGAATTCTGCTTATGGCAAAGCTTCCTCCATGCAGGATCCTGAATTCCACTATGCATGGTCACTGCAGCCAGGGCTGTCCCCAGCCTTCACACCCCAACCAGTCCTTCTGTGCCTGCTCCTACAAGGAGCAGCAGAACACCTCTCCTTGTGAACTCCTCCACCACCTGTGTCACAGAGTGATCACCTCACTCTGCAGGGACCTCCTGTGCTGTCCTTCCAGCAGATATCAGGAAGGTTGAGGTCCCCCAGGAGACCTGGTGGCTATGAGGCTATTTCCAGCTTTCTGTGAAAGGCCTCAGCAACTTCCTGATCAGGTGGCTGGTAGAAAACAACCTCAACAGTGTTATACATAGAATCATTTAGGTTGGAAAAGCCCTTTAAGATCATTGAGTCCAACCACCAACCCAGCAATGCCAAGCCCACCACTAATTACATCCCCAGGAGCCAAATCCCCACAGCTTTTAAATCCCTGCAGGTTGGTGACTGCACTGTCCGACTGTGCCAGAGCTGGACAACCCTTTCTGGGAGGCAGTTTTCCCTAATATCCAACCTAAACCTCCCCTGGTGTAATTTGAGGCTGCTTCATCTTGTCCTGTCCCTTGCTCCCTGGGAGCAGAGACTGATCCCACCTGGTTCCACCCTCCTGTCAGGGGGTTGTGGAGAGCAAGAAGGTCCCCCCTGAACATCCTTTCCTCCANACAGGAAAATCCTCTGGAGTTGCCCACCTTCCAGTGCTGGGCATCTCCAGGGCACAGGTGAGCTCATCCCTGAGGTTTGTGCTGCTGGCAGGGACAGGGACAAACACACCCATAGAGCAGCCCCACTGCCATAACTTCCTGGGCTCCTGCAGGACACAGTGAACCCTTTTCCCCAAAGTGCTTGAGACTCCCACAGGCTACAGGGAGGTGTGGATATCCCTCAGGGACAGCCTTGGTACTGACACACACACACAGACAAATCCCACCAAAGAAACTTTATTGTGTACATTTAAAAAGCGATCCCTGTTGCAGGGACATCTTTTCCATGTAATTGGTGTTCAACACCAATTGAGAGAGAGGATGAGGCACAACAACCACGAGTCATGATTGGAGGAATTCTGCCCACACAGAAAGGGCTGGTTTTTACCCTTGAGAGAGATGCAGCATTGGACAGAGGCCCAGAGAGGTAATGAGACCTCTGCCCTTGGAGACCCTGCAACACTCAGCTGAACAAGGTCCAAAGACACTGAAGGCAGCCCCGAGGTCAGCCCTGCTCTGAGCAGGTGGTTGCCACAGAAACCTCCACAGGTTCCTTCCAACCTCACTCTTCCTGTGAGTCTGAACTCCCCAGGCCACCTAAAAAAGCCTTGTCTTACTCCTTCCCATTCATCAGGAACATATTTTCAGACAGGTCTCAGGACCCACCCAGAACCAAGGGTGGACTTTTTTCCCCCCAAACAATGCCAGTGGAAATGTGAAGATGGGAATCCCATCATCAACACTGAAAAATGACACCCGTCCCTGTTCATAGTCCAGAGAGACCCGGATCCGCCTGGGAGCCTTGATTTCAGGAAGCAGAGTGGGTTGAGGGGAGGTGAAAGCTTTCAAGAATAGTGCCCGTTTCCCCACTGCCCAGATGCCTTTCTCTGGTTTAAAGTCAATGTCACCCTTCCTTGTCACATCTTCTCTAAAAATCCCCACAGTCCATTCTCCTGCATACTCCACCTCCACCTCCCAGTAGCGTCTCCCCGAGTTGAAGGCTTCACAGCCCAGAACACAGCGCCACGCGTCAAATCTCTTGGGGATGTCAGGGATGTTCTGTCGTGTGTCATCTCGTTTCACACTTTTGCCATCATCAGACACAAGAAGCTCACAGTGGGCTGTGTCTGGATCCAGAACCACGTTCACTGCAGGAGAGATGGAATCAACACATCAGGGCAGAGCCCGCCCCAGGACAGATCTTTGCTGGGACTGCACACCTTTGCTGCAGGGTGTGAGTGAGAGCTGGCAGATTTGGTGTGGGAAGGTGCACAAGGTAACAACATGAGTGCCAGGAAGAGACAAGGAAGCAGAGAGAACAGAGTGAGCAGAGAGGGAAGAGGATCATCAGCAGACCTCCAGCATGAAGAATTGCGCAGAGCCCCCTGAGGACAAGGATCCTCCAGATTTGCCTGAAACTGGGACATGCACCAAATTAAAGGGTAGGGCAGCAGAAGCATCCTGCTCCCAGCAGCATCACTTGCAGGAGGGGAACTGCCAGGAAGGGCTACTAAAGCAGGGAAGATGATTCAGCACCATGGAAGACCAAACTTAGTTACCTTTTCCTATTGGCACTGTGTATCTTCTCCATGCTTAAAAAAAAGACAAAAGCCACAGGTCAGAGGCAATCGAACACACTGGTGCTGGGTTAGCTCAGGGTAATGATATGCCAGTGTAGGTACACATTTTCTGAATTGTTGTTATCTTTGTGAAAGTCATCTCACAGGGTGTGCCTTCAAAACTTCAGTGTCTGACTACATGGAAGGCCTGCACCCATTTTCTACAAATCCAATCACGCTGCCTGTCCTGATTCAGACATGCATTGGTGGTCAGTTTGTGCTCTGAGAACTTAAGGAATTTCCTTCTTCATACAGAACAATTACAGGGAACAAACCAATGGAAAATAATGTTTCTGAAACAAGTTCTGTGTTTGTTCTGTGCTGTGCAAAACAAGAGCACAGAGGAGAAACACCGGGGAGAAAAATGCCCACCTGAGAAGACTCCCACAAGGAGAAGAGAATGATACTCACCGAGTTCCTTGGCTTGTTCCTCTGAAAAGGAAGATAAACCAGCACAAATGAGTTGTGGGACATTGATCTGGACACAGCCTGTCTGCCCTCTCCTATAACCACCTGCACATGCTGGAGGGTGGGTTTGTGCCAAGGCTGAGCAGTGCAAAGCCCTGTGCCACCCCCAGCCTGGAGCTCTGCTCCCCTGGCCATGGTGCAGGTTGTCCTGCTCAAACTGGGGGCAGGAAATGGGCTCTGGGAGGTCCCTCATCTCCAAGGGGACCAGGGCACTCCCACCCTGCCAGTTCTACTGCTGCCCCCACCCGTTCCCATCCCCAGACACCATCTTCAGAGACCTTTCATTTTTGATTCTCAAATTCAGTCTGTCCATCCACCCATCACCCAGCCCCCAGCCCCAGGATGGTACCTTTAATTTTACACAGATAAACTGTGAAAGCAAGTAGAGCGACCACAGCAGCCAGGACCAGGACCAGGGCAATCAGCCAAGGATAGATACTTCGGAAAAAGGGATCTGAAAAATTAAATCAGGAAAGGGGAGGTTATTTTGTGAGTAGCAATGGGAAGGAAATGATTTCTATTTCACACAAGGTTCATTCCACTTGACTCACACTGAGGGTGAAAAACAGCTCCTGATTGTGCTCCACAAAATGACAAAAAATGATATTAAAAAAACCCCAAAAATGTTTGCAATTTTACAGTTGTCTGAGGCTGATGAAATTTCTCTGCATTGTGTAGGATCTTTAAAGGGAAGATGGATTTCTAATCAAACTCCTGGTTAAATCATGCTTTCTTTTCCTTTGGAAAAAATCCAAATATTCTATTAGTTAGGCAACATGGGATCAGAAATAGGGTGACGTGTGCATCAACAGCAACACTCCAGTGCAGAGCAGCATCAGCAGGAGAAAGATAACGCATCCCCAGGGAAATAAAGTTTCCAGGACTTGTTCATTCCCAAAGAACAAGAGTTAAAAACCAACTCCTGCTGTGGTGAAGCAATAGCAAGAACACTTTTGAAGGCAGAATCTTACGAGCTACTTACGGCTGTTTGGTGATCAGTTTAACCTCTATGAAACATTCTTGCTATTTTCAACAATGGGACTTAATAAACCTGTGTTTCCAAAGCAACCACCTGAAACTGTTTCCAGGCACAGGGACAGGGAACAAGAGCACTGGCCATGAGCAAGTAAATTAGAGGTACTGGGGACACGAACTACAGACCTGTCACCTTGAGCTCCACCTGAGCCTCGTCGTAATCCGAGTCACGGCGAATAAAGCAGGTGTAAGTCCCCGTGTCAAAGGGTTGGACGTGGAAGATTTTCAGGTCGGCGCTGCCCTTGGCGAGGCCGTCCTTCCGCAGCTCAGTGCGCCCTCGGTACTGAGGCATCTGCTCCTCGTACTGGTCCTGGCCCCCCCTGTAGCGATGCACAAAGGGCGACAGCTGCTCCCGAAACCAGATCACCTCCGTGTCCTGTGCGTTCTGCCCTGGGGAGAAGCGGCAGGGCAGCACCACGTTCTCGCCCTTGGCCACCGTGATGGGGTCGGGGGGTCCAGTGACGTGTAGTGGAGCTGGGAGAGACCCCCGGAGGAAGAAGAGAGAACTGTGAGTTTGCTGAGGCACCTGAGCTCGGACACAGCAGCGGCTGCTCCGCATGGTTCTGGTGCTGCCGGGCCGTGGCACTGGCAGCATCCCTGTGCCAGGGCAGATGAGGTGCTGAGGGGAGCTGGGGCAGGGATCCTGCCCTGCAGCACGGCCTGGACACAGGACAGGGAAGGAAAGGGCCTGACCCTGCTCTGTGCTCTGCTGTTCGCAGGGAGCTGCTGCACTGGCAGCCAGGAAGATATTCAGGTTGGAAGCCATGCCACAGCATTCAGCAAGAACAGGGGGGTTCTTACCTGAGTGCCCCTCATGACCTTGGAAAACCAAACTGTACAAGACAAAAGCCAGCAGAGAGCAGTGGATGGGGGAACCACAGAGCATCCTCCTCTCTGGAGCACAACCTGGAGATGGGGAAGGACAGGGAAAGGGCAAAAGGGAAGAGAAACAAGGGAATTTAAAACCAACCAAACAATCAGGATGAATTCACTTTTCAAGGGGTTCTGTGCTGATTTCAGCCCTTTCTGTAATGTTTGGGAAGAAGCTTTGATGCCGAAGGTTGAAATCGATTTTCCATCACCAGACTGACTTTGGTTAGTGCTTTATAGGCAAAGTACCTGACTGGTATGAAAAGTTGTGGGAATTTCCCCTGGGAAAGCAAAGGACAAGCTGCAACATCTCCTCCAATTCCACCAGAACGGGGCAGTTGTTTTCCTATGGAGCCCTGGCTTTTCTGATCCAGCCTTAAGACAGAGACAGACAGGGGCAGGATGAGAAGGACAAACCCTGACCGAGCCAGGACTCACTGCCTGCACCTCACTGAGGGTGGGAGAAGGCCAAGGGGAGCAAAATAGTCAAAACACTAATCCAAGGCCCAGCCAAGACAGAACCTGGCACTGCTCTGCTCTCCCACCCACCTCACTTTTTGCTCACTGACTTGGTTCCACTTTGCTAACGGGACATGGAAGCCACAGCTGGTTCTGGTAGATGGCAGAGGGCAATTTAGATCCCATCTTTCCCAAAAGATGCCACATACCTGGAGACCCTGTGCTCCTTCCTGGGCTCTGGCTGGAGCAGGAGCTGCTCGGTGGCCACCTTGGAGGTGTCCCCTGATCCCAGCTGACCTGTCTGAAAACCAAAAAAATTATCATCCTGTCCCAGCCTGCCACCTGTTTTCTCTTGCACTGCCTCCTCTCAAAAGTGAAAGTTGTTGAGTCATTTGGGGAGTTTATAATCTGGACATGCCCTTCTGGCAGTGTGCCCAGGCACATCCCTGCTGCAGGGGCTCTCCAGGGCTGCTCCCTGAGCTCGGGAGGGGACACATCTGGCAGCACTTTGGACATCCCTGGGATGAGCCCAGAGGCAGTGGGGAGGTGATGGAGCTGGGATTCACACCCAGAGGCAGTGGGTGGGAGCAAAACCCAGCAGCAGCTTAAATCTTGCTTAAAAGCAGCTGCCAGCCAAGAGGCAAGGCCATGGAGTGGTTGGTTCAGGCAAAGCTGCTGCCCTGAGAGAGGTTCAGGCAGTGCCCTTGGGTGCTCAGCCCTGTTGGTTCGGGCACCCTCCCACCCCAGTCAGGCCTGGGGGCACCTGCTGTGGCAAAGGGACCTGACCAGGGACCTGGCCAAAAGGGGTGACAAGGAGAAGAGGGCAGCAGCAAGTGATGGGCACAGTGACACAGATCTGTACAGCAAATGGCAGCAGAAAGAAGTGTAATAACCCAAACTCCTCCCTGGGGATGATCACTGGGATCACAGATCCAGAGGTGTCACTGCAGGGAGAGCCAGCCTGGCTTTTGTGATTGTACATCTGCGCCAAGGGGAGCCAAAGCTGGGGATCAAAGCTGGGGTTCCCAGACACCTGGGGGTGTCAGGGGAAAGATGTGAGCACTAAAGCCATGTGGGGTGGGGAGCCAAAGGGAGGACAAGGCAGAGGACAGGCCAAAAGGGTGGAAAAGGGGCTGATCAGCAGTAAAATGGAGCCTGTACCTGAGCTTGGCTGCCAGTGAGTTGGAGAGCCCAGGTCCAGGCAGGGGTGTCAGACAGGCAGAGGGTCCCTGCTGGTGTCAGGGGTCCCAGAAGTGTGGGGTGCCTGAGGGATGCGTGTGTGAGGGCTGCGGCTCTGCAGAGAGCATCAAGCTGGATGTGGGGGGTGTATTTGTGCTTAATTAGACACTGCTACTTTTGGTCTGTGTTTGGCCCAGCCACCTGTGAGAGTCTGTTCTTTTCCTGCTGAGTTATGGGAAAACAAGCACTGAGACACAAGAACTTTGTCCTTGAAGGACAAGCTGCTGTCCCCAAGTGCCATCCGACCTGCTGGAGGTGCCTGTGGTGCTGCTGCTGACCCAGGAGGGCTCTGAGCATCCTGCACAGGGAGATCCCAGCTCCTGCAGTGCTCAGGGGCTCTTATCAGCCCCCTGCAGCTGGCAGGAGGGAGGGACCGTGTGGCAAAGCCTGTGCTGCAGACAGGGCACTGCAGGAGCAGGAAAAACAGCCAAAGTCAAGTGTTTGATGAGGTCACACGTGGGCTGGAAGCTTCAGGGCAGGAGAGGTCTTCGCCCAGAGGAGGGGAGGGAGAAGCTCCATGGGATGGAGCCCCAGACAGACTCCCAGTCCCAGCTGTGCTCTCCAGGCCATCCAGCCCCTCTGGACTGTGCTCTGCTCACTCAAACAAGCTGCAAGTGCTCGGCAAGCTCAGTCCAGCCATGAGCTGAGGAGGAGATCAGGGGAGTGGGGAGCAGACTGAAGACCTTCCAAGTCATCCCAAATCTCCCTTCCTGCAGCCAACCTGCAGGTGAGTGCTGACTGTCTAAAAAGTGCCTGAATAATGTGACCTTTCCATCATTGCTCCTCTGCTTTGTCATCTTTAGGCAGTCTCAGGGTCCTGCCATCAGCACTTTCAACAGGGAATCCTTCCTCCCCTCCTGTTGATTTTCTGTACATATGCTGGCATCCAGGATGGAGAGAGAAGAGAGTGAGACCTTAGTCAATGAGGTGGAGGAGATGAGTGGAAAAGGTGAGTTTTCAGAATGGAAGAGGAGGGAGAACTTTCTCCTCTTGAAGGGAAAACCCCCCCAATCCGGATTCTGCTGTGAAAGAAGCAGGGTGAAAACACCTGGAGCTTGTCCCAGCCTGGGCTTGTCATGGGTTGGGACTTGGTGGCTGCAACACCCCCAGCTGAAGTTCTTGTGCTGATCTGTAGAGCCACCACCAGCACCAAAGACACCTGAGGTGACATCCTCGGCCCCTTCCTTTGCATGTGGAAAGAAACAGGAATTTGAGGCCATGGGTTCTGGGTCTTGGGGTAACATCTATTACAGTCTACCCTGGTTTGTGCCCACACCTGCCTGTTCTGCTCCTGCAGCACCAGAGACTGCCAGGCTCAGGTCCAGGTGCCTGCACTGCAGATGTGCACCCACCCACTGCTGTGCATCCTCCTCCAGGAAACAGGGGGCTCGTTGGCCAGGATGAGTGCAAGCTCCTGGGGCAGGGACAGGACTGGGGCAGTGCTGAGGCTGGGGCAGTCCAGCAGTAAGGGGCTTCCCACCCTGGGAAAAGGAACTCACCTTGTCCCTTCTCCTGCTGGGGTGGATGCAGCCCTGGGGCTGCCTTTCTGAGCAGCTTCTCCTTCTCTGTCCCCAGCCAACGTGACCCTGGACCCAGACACTGCCAACCCCTTCCTCATCCTGGCTGGTGACCAGCGAGGGGTGGGACGGGGGGACGAGTGGACCTTGCTGCCCGACACCCCCGAGAGGTTCGACACGGAGCCGTGTGTGCTGGGCAGCCAGGGCTTTGCTGAGGGGAGACACTGCTGGGACGTGCAGGTGGCTGAGGCAGGGGACTGGTGGGCTGTCGGGGTGGCCCAGGAGTCTGTCAGGAGGAAGGGGGTCCTGAGTTTTACCCCCCAGGAGGGGATCTGGGCCGTGGGGCAGTGGTTTGGACAATACCATGCTTTTACTGACCCTGACTGGACCCCTCTGCACCTTGCCTACCTCCCCAGGGCCATCCAGGTCTGCCTGGACTTCAGAGACCAGCAGGTGGCATTTGCTGATGCTGAAAATGAAGCCCCAATCTTTGCTTTCTGCCTGGCCTCGTGTCCTGGGGAGAGGCTGCACCCCTGGCTCTGGGTGGGGACGGGCTCATGGCTCCAGCTGTGCCCCTGACACACGGAGGGAGCACAGGGGGCAGGGGAGAGACTGGCAAGGCAAACACCATCATCATGGTCTTGGTGCTGGGAATTGCTGGGGTTCTGTGTCCTGCTGGCTTCTCCCCCCACGTGGCTCCTTTGGCCACCAAGTAGAGGACTGGTGGGTCATGGAGGTGGATGCCACCACAGAGCCTCTGTCACCCCACCCACCCCACGGCTGGGACTGCAGGGAGAGCACTGAGGCTCAGAGCAGAGAGGAGCTTGGTGCCAGGAGGGCCAAGGGCAGGCAGGTGGCACTGAGTGCCAGGGCACTGCAGAGCTGCTCTCTCCAAGGCCATGGAAAATACAGCAGGTAGTAAAAGGTGCTGGAGCAGTGCCTCGGGCTTTCTTCTATTAAGATGAAGTTAAAAAACCTCAAGCATAGCTGGATGCTGATGATAACACTTATCTTCCCCACACATCCAAACCTCTCCTTGCCTCCTCTCCACTTGCCACTGACACGTGCACCAAGCACATTTCTTGCAGCAGGGCACTGGGAGCAGCTCTTGGGGCAGCCCAGGAAGTCAGGCACGAAGCTGAGCAGTGCCTGGACTCCACAGGAGAGGCAATTCCCACAGATCTGCTGTTCTCTGATCTCTCCCTATCAAGGTCTCCTTTTCCTCACATAGAATAGACTGGAATATTCCACTTGGAAGGGACCTACAATGATCACCTGATCCAACCAGCTCACCCCTGCAGGGCTGACCAAAAGTAAAACTTTTTACTAAGGCCACTTAGACACTGACAGGCCTGGGGCACCCACCAGCTCTTGAGGAAGACTATTCCAGACCACCCTCTTAGTAAAGAAATATCTTTACCCTCATGTCTAGTTGGAACCTCCCCTGGAGCAGCTTTGAACCATTCCCAGGTGTCCTGTCCCTGGATCCCAGAGGGAAGAGCTCAGCACCTCCCTCTCCATGTCCCCTCCTCAGGAAGCTGCAGAGCAACAAGGCTCCTTTTCTCCAAATTAGCTTCCTTTTCTCCAAAGGAGACAAGCCCAGAGCCCTCAGCTGCTCTTCACAGGATGTGCCTTCCAGCACTAGATCTGCTCTGGAGAACTGGTGTTTTGTGGGAAAGGACATTCAGGGATATGCTAGACCTGGAAAATTGGGGAGGTCCCACCCCACAGGATCCTGCTAAATCCTGCCCTTAGGAAAGGAGAAGGTGAATGTAAGTGAAGGGGAACCTTGTCCTTGGTCCAGCCTGGAATTCCTCTTTAGACACATTGGTGGTTGGGCCCTCTCAGTGCCACCTCAGTTGTCATCTTTGTGGTGGCATCTGGGCACAGGCAGAGTATTGGTCTCCATGGTCTCCTCCAGTAGCTGCAAAGAGTTGCAGTGCTGGGTCAGGCACAGTTATCTTCCTCCAGAGCCCTGCTCCAACCCTCTTCCAAGGTGGTAGGACCAAGACTGGGGAAACCATGGATCTCTCTCACAGCAGGGCAATTCCTACCCTTCATGGGCAGATAAAGGGGACAGGCTGGGCACAGGTCAGTGGGTGGTGAGCAATTGTGTTGGACATCACCAAGCTTTTTATTTTTTAAATTACAATTGTCATTAGCATTATTATGTTTTCCATTGTTTCAAATATTAAACTGTTCTTATCTCAACCCACAAGTGGTTTTTTTCCTTTTTTTCCCCCCATTCCACTTTGGGGGTGTGTGTGACCAAGTTGCTGTGTGATGTTTAGTTGTTGGCTGGGGTTACACCACAATAGAGGTTCATGGCAGAAGGTTTGGGGATGAAGAGGGCAGAAGATTTGTAAGCTTTGGTTCTGTTTCTTGTCCTGGGAAACACCCCAAAGGCTGCTGTACACTGAAGGATATCTACTTCAATCAAGAAGTCCCTTTCTGAAAGCCAGCTCAGGAAAGCTGGATTTTTCAAACACATTGGTGCCCTGGATCCTCTTCACTGGAATTTTGTGGTTTGAAAGGGAAGAAAACGTTTAATGTGTTCCTGTAATATAAACAAGCCCAGAAGCCCCCTGATTTGCCAGCTTGGCCAGGAAACTCGTCCAAGGTCTGGGCCAAGGCTAAAGCCTTGTTCAGGGCCTTGGAAATGCATCCAGCATTGGTTTTGCAGTGTTTTGAGGGGCACTTTTAATGTGCAGCTTCACAATTTCCACCATTGCAAGAGTGGTGTGACCAGGCTTTGAAACACAGGTCCAGGGCCAGGGGCTGAGGGCA
Source organism: Pachyramphus minor (assembly GCA_013397135.1). Classification (NCBI taxonomy): domain Eukaryota; kingdom Metazoa; phylum Chordata; class Aves; order Passeriformes; family Tyrannidae; genus Pachyramphus; species Pachyramphus minor. The sequence continues at coordinate 405,231 of VYXB01010190.1, read as the reverse complement.
GGGCTGGGGCTGCAGAGGATCTTGGGGCTCCTCTTTGCCCCATGGAACAGGGAATGGTGGCTGCCCAGGTCTCTGCCCCGAGGTTCCATGTCCAGCTCTGGACAAGCATCGTGCCCCTCACTGCCCTGCAGGCCCTGCCACGGTGCTGGCCCCCAGAGCCAGCTGGTATTGAGCTGCCAGAGCAAGGACCCTGCCCTGCAGCTGCATTTTTCCTTGCATGTCACAGCTCTGACACAGCTGGACACAGCCTGGACACAGCCAGACACACATCAGACACAGCTCAGACACAGCCAGACACACCTTGGACACAGTGGGACACAGCTGGGATACGGCTTGGACACATCCATACAGAGCTTGCCATGGCCTCCCCAGGGCTCAGGGAGAGCGTGGGCTGGCAAACACATCCCCTTCCACCAGCCTGGAGCCAGGGCTGGGCCAGAGGGCCACGGGCAGGCTGAGGTCAGGCAACCCACAGGGGCAGCACCAGCAGCCTCTGCAGGGCAGCATTGGGATCACTCCATACAGCTCCCCCCCCACACACACTCCGGCCCATCCAAGGGCCAAAGGACTCTTTGCTTCACTCAAACATCACCTTGCTTGGCTCCCACACCTGGGAGGCTCCTGTGCACTGCCAGAGAAACTGCCCAGGGATGACTAAAAGCCCTGGGTTTTGTCCAGCTTTGAAACCTTCAGCTGGAGCTCCTGGGGCAGGTCAGGACTCTGCAGGCTCAGCCCCCCCAAGTAACAACACAAGAGCCCAAAGTTTGTCTCACTTTTATTTACATAATTGCACAGCCCGTTTCCCCGTGACAATGGAACGTGGTGGGTCAGACACTGATTTCCCACATCCACAAGCTGAACATCTCCTCTCGGAAGGAGGAAAAGACTTAAAGAGTGGCTATTGGGTTTTGCAGGGGCACATGCAACAACTCCAATTATTGGCAATGACAGTAAAGTCAAGGAAGCTGAGTGCAGCTTTGGCTGCCCTACAGCACAGGGCTGGGCCCCCACTGCCCCAGCCAGGGGCTTCTGGCTTTCACAGTTGCATATTAGGATCGACAGTGGGTCTCCTAACTGGAACACTGGCTCCATTAAGTCCTTACCCTAAGGGGAATGTGGTGTGGGAGTGCACGTCCCTTGTCACCGGCCAGAACTCGCTGCATTGCAAGGCCAAGCTCCTGAGAGGCAGCCAGGGATGGGAAGGTGAAACCACTTCCCCAGTTTTCTCCACTGAGAATGTCCTGGTGACATGGGGTTTGTTGGGAAGGGTCTGAAGGGGCACCCAGGACAAGGCACAGGGCAGTGGTGCAGTGCCCGCTGCCATGGAAGGGTGTGAGGAGCAGGGAGTGCCTGGGTGGGAACAGGATGGGACTGGAGCAGGGACTGTGAACAGAGCTGGGCTGCAGCAGCCCCTCCTCCAGGAGCACCGGGGGCAGAGTCATCCCTGCACGACTGGGAAAAGGGAAGGTGCCCATGGGTATGTGGCAGAAGGGAAGGGACAGGAGGGGGGCTGGCTGAGGGACAGGAGCAGATGTGGGCAACGGTGGCAGAGGATGTTCACCCCGTGGCCACATGAGCCCCTCATGCTCAGAACAGAGACCAGTTCAGAGCAGCCCACAGGGACCCACCACTGGGCACAGAGAGGCTGCTGAAAGATGTGCCAGGGTATCCCTGAGTTGCACGAGAACCCTGGCACAGAGGAGGGAGGAGAAGAGCCAACAGAACCCAGGACCCAGGGCTGGAGTGATCCTCTTGGGAGAGACAGGACACTGGCCCCTGCTACTCATGCCACTAGAAACTTCCAGCACAGGGTCACGGGACACATAAGGAAAAGCATCCTGCTTTGCAGCTAGAGGAGGAGGAGGAGGAAGGACACGGGGTGCTTGGAATCCAAGAAATGACAGGTCTTGGTCTAGCAGGGCATTGGGTCGATCCACTTGGGTTCAGCAGAGGGGCAGAGGGACAGTGTCACCCACTGCAGGGACATGGGCAGCTTGGAACCTGCCTCCTCCCTGCTCTCTGCCCTCCCCATCACGGGAGCAGAGCCCAGGCTCCAGCCGAGCACACACCCCTGGAGCACCCAACAGGGCACCACACAGCAGGCTCAGGGAAGCTCAGCACCAGGTAAGGGCACCAGCTGGCAGGGTGGGAGTGTGGCAGAGAGGCAAGGACCAAAGCCAAACCAGGGAGACCCTTGGCAGATGGGGCACTCTCAGTGTGAGGGTTTCGACAGCTCAATGTGCTGGAAATGCAGGTGAAAGGAGGAGGAGGAACAACACCAGCCCCACAAGAGAAGGGATCCAAACCCATTCTCTGGGAACCAGCAAACTGGGAAGGTTTCACTAGAGGACACAACAGGCAGGCAGTGCTGTCAGGGATGAACTCAACCCCAGCAGCTCCTCTGGAATGTGCAAATAAAGCGCAGAGACAGCCAAGAGCACCTGCGTCCTGCCAGCGCCGCAGGGCATGGCCTGTCCCCCAAGGTACGTGTGGAACTGATGCTACAGGAGGTCCAGCCTCAGGATGGTGAAAGGACATCAGCAAACAGAAACTTCAACCTTCTGGGGTCAGGAAAGCTCCTTTCTCGATCATTTAAAACCAAAAGGCAATGGTGGGTTTAGCCAGTACAAGCCATGACTCTCCACTCTTGGATCCTCCATCTACCTTTGCCAGACATTCCAAGAGCTGAGTGCATCCGAGTCCTGGGGGTGAGCCAGGAGAGGCAAGGAAAGCATTTTTTGAGATCACATCTGCACTGGAAAAGATCTCTCTTTTTGAAACTTATATCTCAAAGTTACAGTACTTTACAATACAAAATGTCTCCATTCAGTATTACGTCATTTTACTCCTTCTGGGATTATAATAATTATTAAAAACACTCAACTTTCTAGAAAGGACAGAACACAATGAAAGAGACCAAAGAGTAAAGGGAAGAGGCTGCTGCAGTATTATCAAAACCAATTTAGTGCAAAGGAGAAGGGGCCTTTCAAGAACGGATGATGAAAAGTGTTCTTTATATGCTCATTTGGAGAAAAGGCATTGATTTAACCTCTGAATGAGATCAGGCTGCCAGCTTCTATCCTGAAGCTTAGAACATCTACACAAAAGGACTGAAACACAATATGCATGGCCATTAAAAAATAATATTATATATAGATATATACATATAGAGAGAGGGAGATATTTTCCATGTATGGTATTTAGTTATGGGAAAATGTCCCTGCAGAGAGGCATTTTCTGCCACTGGGCTCTTTTGGGCCATTCCACACACAGACGTTGATTATTTGTCTGTTTGTCAAAGTCTAAAGTAGGTGCTGACCCCAGAGTCCCTTTGTGTGGGATGATTGTTTCCTGGTGCCCCCAGAGCTGCCCGTTCCCTGGGCACATTGAGGACACACCACCCTCCTGGCCCTGGGTCAGCCCCGGTGGGCGGCCATGGGACGGCTCAGACGGTCGTCTCATCCGCGCTCTTCTTCAGGAGCTTGGCAGAGAGGAGGGAGTGGGGCACGGGGTGGGGGCTCCTCGAGGCTGGGATCATCAGACGGACTTTCTGGTTGGTCCTTCGCCACTCCGAGTACAGCTGGCAGTGGTAGCGGAACGAAACCTGGCGGGCGAGAAGGCAGCGTCTGTCACCAACCCCATCCTGCGAGGTGCCCCCACCCCTCTGCCTCTGGGTGTGCCTCATGCAAGGCAAGGGACACAGCTCTGACCCCCACACGGTTTGGGGCACTCTGTGGCCCAAGATTGTGATGGGGAATCAACCCCTCCCTGCTGAGAACAGGCTGAGCGTGGCACAGCCAAAGGGGTTTTATGGGCAGCACTGGCACAGCAGGACGGGGTTTGCTCAGCTGGGTTTGGGTCCAGGCTGCTGAAATGTGGCAGGGAGGAGCCACAACTTGTCCCTTCACCCAGCCTGAGGCTGCAGTGAGCACCTTGTGTGGCCAAAACAAGTGTCTGAATCCAACCAGCCTCCTCCCATCTCACAGAGCCCAGTGAACCTTCTTCGCCCTTCCCAAAAACCTTCTCTCTTCTGTCTGCAACAGCAGGACAGCAACTGGACTCATGTTTCCTGCCAACACCATGGCCCGGGAGACTTGTCCCCCAGGAGGGAGAAAGGGCAGGATGCAGAGGCTGGAGGGACCTGGAGCAGCCCAGCAGAGGCAGGAGCTCGCCCTGCAGTTTTGGAACAGCCCAGCGAGGGGAGCTTCAAGCTCGGCTTAAATACCAAATCCAGACAGCCACTCATCCAAACCAGGCTTTCATACTTTGTAAAATTACAGGAAGCATTTAGCTGGCAAGTAGGAAGTACCAGGAAGTATATCTGGCACGGAAAAGTCAGTATTCCAGTTACTTCTATTCAGGTCTGAGGTAACTGAGCTTCTCTCAATCCGTACCCTCCCCTCCTTCCTGTGGCAGAGGGGCTGTGTGAGGTTGTTTATTGCCAAACACATCTCCCAGTCTTCAGAGACAGTGTGGGAATGGGGAGCTAATGGTGGAAACCCCAAGGAAGGCTCGTGCTCCACAGGAGGGAGCTGCAGCCTCGGCCACAGCCTCTCTCACAACCATCCCACCCACTACAGCCGTCACCCCCCACCCCCATATTGTGCTGCACAGCCCGGGGTAGAACGTGGGAAATGTGAATAAAGGAGCTTCTCTTAAAGTCCTTCTCTGCTCAAAGAAATGTGAAGCACTGCAGAATTAGATACATTTTAGTCAGGACTCGCTATTTTACACCCAGAAAAATAAAAAACCCATTAAAAAAATCCCAAAACAAACCACTTTTCCATTTCCCCCATGTTTCCAGCTTCTCCAGATCAGTCCTGGGAAGAGGAGACAGAAACACTTTCTCTTAAGGGTTCCAGTTTTACCTTGGCTTTCTACAAAAAGAAGCCTCATGCAGGAACTTGCAGCATGGAGACTTTCCTCCATGGCTCCAGTTTTGTTCCCAGAATCTCTCTCTGCAGGTCCCCCCAGAGCAGGGGCTGCTGCAGCACCAGCTCACCCTGCCCTGGCTCCCCAGTGTGTGTGGGAGAGAAATGTCCAGCCACAGGGGAAGGGGTTACTCTGAGAAATTGTAGCATGAGATGCCAGGGAAATGTGCTGGGGCATTTCTACTGCCCATAGAACTGCCAGCTTTTTGGGGTCCCACTCTTTCTCCTGCAGCAACTGAACCCCTTCCCTTCCCCACATGGTGCTTCCCAGCAAGCAGCTGGAAAAGGGCAGTGACAGGGCATGAGCACACCCAGGGCTTGGAATACGAGAGCCAAAATGCAGATCCAAACCCAGAAATCCACCCAGAAACAGAACACAAAAAAAAGGGATTGGGAAACAGAGGGAAGTCCCTGGCCTGGGAGCCCCTGTAGAGCAGCCCAAGGGCCCTGGGGAGGAGCTGGGCAGGAGCTGCCCCAGCCCTGCTGGGCTCTGCTGGCAGCGCTCAGGTGCCACAGCAAACTGCCCTGAACTCCCTGCAAATTCCTGGCCACCTCCTTCAGCATGTCCAGGGATGCCAAGAGAGCCCTCCGCAGGAAGCTCTTTCCCAGCATGAATCAGTTCAACCCCCAGAAGGGTCAAGTGCAGGTTCCCAGGAATCCCAGTGCCCCCCAGGCAGCAGCAGTGGGCCAGGGCAGGCTGGCTACCCAGCCTTGGCCTGGGGCTCAACTCCAAAACCCAACATGAGAGAAGCCAGAGGTTTCCCAGGGCCAGAGTGTTCCTTGCACACATCTTCTGTCTTACAGACTCCTTAAAAGGGCTGTGTAGGAATTTGTTTAGCTGTGGGCCAGACACCCCAAGGCCAGTCTGCACCCCATTTTGTGCTGGGCAGCACAAAGCACGGGGGCCATGATGGCAGATTATTTAGGGGTCAAATACGTTCCAGATTTTACTTTTCCCCTGAACTACCCAGGTACCAAGTTTGTGTTTCTTCTTGAAAATAGGAGCAGACACCACAGATGGGCCACTGCCTGCCCCAGCCCCAGCCCCGCTCAGGCACGTCTGTGCCAGGTACATGACACCCTGGGAACACGGCTCCTGTGCCAGTCTGGAAAGCAGGAAGTGGTTTCTCATTCTCACCAACAACTTGAGCAGCTCCCACGGGAAGACAATCCAATGGCCATTCAAGAGGAAGAGCCCAAGGTTTTCTCCCTCTGGGGAGGCACAACCGCAGGGCTGCCCCGACACTGGCGCTGTGAGCCAGTGCTGCCAGGTCCTGCTCGAGCAGGAGCAGGGCCCTGGCAGCCAGCAGCTGGCACTTACCAGCGTCCAGAGGACGTAGATTGTGAAAAGTGCAATAGTGAGTGCTATGAGTCCGATGGCCTCCAGCCGGCTGTTGAACTGCAAGTGGTCCTGGGCCCCGCGCAGACACAGCCAGCCGGAGATGGCTGCCAGAGGAGTGATGAACAGGAAACACACCATGTCACAGAACAGGGTCCTCTTCTCATTGCGGGGCCCGGGGTCCTTCAGCCACTGTGGGGAGGGCGGGATAAGGGCGTTAGTCAGGTCACAGCGCCGCGCTGGGAAACTCTCGCCCGCCCCGGCCACGCTGGGGGCACCTGCAACGGGTGCTTAACTCACAGAAACCTTCTCAAAAACGGGGCTATGGAGTGCCAAGACTGTTCTTAACAACCAGCAAAGAGACAGGGAAGATACAACTGAAGAATGGGTGCAGGGGAGGGTAGTAGTGAATCCAGGAGCTCCTGGGCTCTTCGCTGGAGCAGGGAGGAGTAGGCAGCAGGCAGGGGGAAGTGGGTTCAGTAAAGTCCAGTTTATGAAAGATCTGACTGGTCCTGGACTGTGCTTCAACAGAGAAAGGTCCATGACTCTGTAATTGGTGTAGGGCTTATGGGAACCAGGGGCACTGGTCTGAGGCCAGGCCAAGCCATAAGGGCAGCTCTCCCAAATCTTTCTCTTGGATTCCTTGGGAGAATCGTGGTATTTTAGTTTCACCAGCAATAGCCAAACATTCACTTCTTCTAGGAGTCCCAATTTGCTTCTAGTGTGGGTTCATCATAGATACTTGACTTCAACAACAGCAATTGTTCTGTTTTCCTGGGATTATGTTATTTTCAGCCTTTCCTTTCCTTTTTTTAGAATAGCATGCAGCTGTGGTTCCTACTGATACCAAATTGTTACAGCACAGCTTTACTGGGATCTGTGTGTGCTGGGCTGCCAGATCCTTCCTTCCTCCCTGCACAAGGACAGGGTTGACCAGGAGACACACAGAGAGCACAGGACCAGAGGGGAGCAGGGGAGGGGGCACAGGGGAGTGCAGATCTAACTCCAGCAGGGATGGTCAGAGAGACAGAGCAGAGGGGGAGGGATGGCAGGAGAAGCACAGCTAACTTTTGTGGAAATGGGAAGGAGAAGGGGGAGATGGCAAACCCAGGCAGGAACAGGGGGGTGGCTGGGCTGGTCAGAGCCACAGTAGCAGCACGTTCTGCAGCACCTGGGACAGGACACTGAGCTGGACCCAGGCAGAGGAGAGGATGTTGCAGTGATAGGAATGAGCCTGGCCAGGAATGTCAGCTGAGAGGACTGATAAGCATGACATTTTAGAGATGTCACCTGAAGCATCTGAATGCCCCTGTGGTAACAGACAATAAACTGCCATTGATTTGAAAGCCATTCTGAGCACAACCTGATGGCCAGACAGCCAGAAGGACATTTCTTAGAATCATAAACGTTGGAAAAGACCTCCAAGATCATGAAGTCCAACCCTCAGCCCAGCACCACCACCATGTTCACCATTAATCCATGTCCCCAAGTGCCACATCCACACGTTTTCTGAGCACTTCCAGGGATGGTGACTCCACCACTGTCCTGGCAGTGTCTTCCAGTGCCTGACAATCCTTTCAGTGAAGAAATTTTACCTAATATCTAATCTAAACCTCCCCCACCAGCCCAACTTGAGGCCTTTCCCTTTCACTGTCACTTGTTACGTGGGAGCAGAGCTCCACCCTGGCTCCACCCTCTTGTCAGGGAGTTGCAGAGCCAGAAGTTCCCCCCTGAGCCTCCTTTTCTCCAGGCTGAGCCCTCTCCGCTCCCTCAGCTGCTCCTGCTGCTCCAGGCCCTTCCCCTGCTCCGCTCCCTTCTCTGGACACTCTCCAGCCCCTCAATGTCTTTCTTATTGTGAGGGGCCAAAAACTGACCCCAGGATTTGAGGTGGGGCCTCACCAGTGCCCAGCAAAGGAGGACAGTCCCTGCCCTGGCCCTGCTGGCCACACTACTGCTGCTACAAGCCAAGTGCCACTGACGCTTCTCGGGCCACCTGGGCACACCTGGCTCCTGTTAGGCCACTGTCAAAAGCAGCACTCCCAGGTCCCTCTCCACCAGAGAGCTTCCAGAGCAGGCAGAACTGTGGTTTGGGCAGGAGCTGGGAGAAGGGAGCCAACCCTGCAGGTCCTCGTGCTCTGCAGAGGAGATTGTTGTGATGAGCTGCGTGGGGATGATAAGGACACACAGCCTGGGCAGCCCTGAGCAGTGAGGGGGCACAGCAGCTCCTGGCACGTCCCTGGCAGCCCTGCCAGTTGGACCCAGCCACGTGCCCAGCTCTGCCCACTGTAACCAAGTGACACAGCACTCGGGTGAACACCAAATCACCCTGACTGGACAAATGTCCCTCTAGCAGCGAGCCCAGAGCACCTCAGCCCCTGGAACAGGGGCACTTTTGACCCTTGTACAATAAGAAGCTCAGGGACTGAAGGCAGATAGGTATTTTACTGCATCTTAATTCTATTTATATTCCTTGTGACCCTTGAAACTCCTTCCTCCCCAAGATGGGAGCCAAATATGTAAAGACAGGAAGCAAATTAATTTCCTTTTGTAGTAGTTGGTTTACTTTGCCAATATGCACTGACCCAATTAAAAAAAAAAAAGAACACAATAAGCCACCCTAAGGGCACAGCAGCACATTAGTGCATACAGGACTTTAAATAAACCTTGCAAACAATCTATAAAGTGGTCAGGCAATTTTTGTAGGGAAAACTATCAAGTAAACATCGGAAAGCAACAAAAGCACAACTTGGTCTTCTTCCAGCAGTTTCCACGCTGCAATCATGTCTGAGACCGAAGGGAAAGAGGCAGAGCTGGCTGCTTGCTGCCCACTTGGGCTATGAGCTGGGTTCCAGAGCCTGCTGGAAACAAATTCTCTCTACTTGTGTGACAAGCAGTAATTCTGGGTACAAGTGTATCTCTTTGTCCTCTAGCATGATCCTTAGGCTTTCCCAGATGGTGGGATCAGCAGGGGTGTGGAAGGGAGCTCATTTCTTAGACCACAGAAGGGCTCTGTGTCGATGAGAAGCTGACCTTTGGGTGCTGAGGTGCCCACGAATCTTGGGTGAGCCCAGGTGATGGGAGGCAGGACAGGGGCAGGCAGAAAAAGGCACCAGGACATAATCAGGTCCTCTGGAAGACAAGAGCAGAGCTCAAAGCATATCAGAGCAGTCTCCCAGCCAATCCATCTCAGCACCTGCATGTCTTGGGGCAGGGCTGCATTCTGCCCCTTGGGACCAGTGGGATGAGGGACTCTCCCAGCAGCACTCAGCACTTTGCAGTCTTTCTGGAGGGTTATAAAAGGGTGTTTTAAAAATTAGCTTCCACTGACTTTTACAGCTGACAATCCTTTCAGTGAAGAAATTTTACCTAATTTTTACCTAGAAATTTTACCACATCCTGTGGCTAAATGTCCACGGCCATGAGCTGTTTCACAGCCACACTGCATGCAGCACTCCTGTGCCCCAGGGGACCACAGGGACCAGCAGCCTGCAGCCAGCACGTGCTGAACTAAAAATACAGCTTCAGACAAGAGACTGTCACATCCCTCCTCTAGGCCTGCACCAAACCTCCTCGCAGGCCACCAAGCTCCACAGGCAGTCCCAGCAGGATGGTCCTGTTCCCTTCACCAAGATGGGAAGGAATGTTTTCTGACAGAGTACCCAGAGTTCAGGAAGCCAAAATTCAAAAATGCCTCCAGCCCTGCAAGCAGGGCAGTTAAATGCTGCAAAGTGCCCCTCCTCATCCCCCTTTCCCCAACCACCTGCCATCGATGCTCTGCAAACCTCCACAAGACAAGTTTCTCCTCATATGGGCATGAAAACCTTCCCAGTGTCCCCAGCTGGCCCCAGCTGCTGGGAAGTGCAGGGCTCTGGGCAGACCCAAGGACATCAAGAGCTGCAGGAGCACGAGAAGTGGTGGACAGGACAGGAATCTGCCCAAGCAGCACCACTGGGACCCTTTCCTCCAGAGCAGCAGGTGCTCCCACGCAGTGTCACCACGGGACATGTCGCACCATGATGTGCAAATGCAGCACCACAGACCTGCACCTCAGAGCAAACTCATTGCTCCTCTGGATCATCACAGCACACACAGGGCTGGACAAAGTGCTGAAGGTGGACAGGCAAGGAAGACACTAGTGCTGGTAAGTGCCAAGAGCACGTGGAGGAAGTATTTCCCATTTTAGCCCCAAAGAGGCCATTGTAGCTTGCAGAGCAGTGCCACGAGGATCTTGTGCTGGATCTGAGAAGAGCATCTCCAGACAGCAAACACAAGCAAAGAGAGAAAGGACTGGGAGTCAGCTGGAACCAAGAGAGATTTGTTTTTCACTAGATCCAGGAGTCTAACAGAGGTTTGCACTGAGCAAGGAGAGAGATGGGCTGGGGAAGGGCAGAGGAGCACAGATGAGACAAATGCACTGAGTCCAGCACAAGAGTTCCAGGAAAGCAAAGGGAAAAGTCTGTCTGCAAGGAAGATAAGGCTGAAGGGAGGGTGGGGGAGAGCTTCCATCACAGCTCAGTTCTCTGAACTGGAGGGGGGGCAGCGAGAGCTGCACTGGGCACTGTGCCCAAGCCAAAACTTCTTTCCCTAACCACATAAATAGGAGTAACATCACAACTCCTGCCTGCAAACCTTCCTTTGCATGTGCTGGGGATGTTCCCACAGCACCCCCCACACCCACAGAGGTGTGGGAGACTCAGGAGATGGAGCAGGACTGCATGTGGCAGACCCACAGGAGGTGTCCCCTACTGCAGCATGACCCACACAGCCAAGCAAACACCTCAGAGAATTTAAAACACATTTTGTTGCAGGTGACATTGTGTTTGGAAGTCATACTTTCCCTAACAGACAAAAAAAAAAAAAATCCACTACATAAAATATCCAGTTTAAATGAACCAAAAGTATCAGCAATCACTGAAAAGGAAGTACCTTTAATCAAAACTGGACAATAAACCCAAAGGAAAACAGCAGGAGCAAAAAACTGTCAGGCTTCTGCACAGCACAGCAGCACCCTTGGAAGGAGAAGCTGTTTTGAGGAGGCAAAGGGAGGGCCAGGGATCATTAAAGCTGCCATTTTTAAATAAAGCTCTTAACACACACACTGTTGGGAAACACCAGCACTGAAGACATGGAGGCAGAATTTTCTTGGAATTCCATCACAAGATTTGCTTGCAAGGACAGAAATATGGGAACAAAAGGTGTGGTTGGACTACTACACAAGAGCACAGGGTGGGATAAACATAGTTAGCTAGTGAGCATCTCCTACCCCTGCACTGCTCCTGGAAAACACAGCCTGGACCATGAAGACCACAGTGTAGCACAGATATACCAGAGGCCTGAAGTAAAAACCAAGGCAATTTTGGTCATGAGTTTCCTGACTTCCAAGAAGCTCCATGGTCAAGCTGAAATGCTCTGTGTTAGCTTCCTGACTTCGAAGAAGTCAGGAAGCTAACACAGAGCATTTCAGCTTGACCATGGAGCTTCCCCCCAGCTCTGCCAGTCCACAGTCAGCCTCAGCCCCTCTCCTTCTGAAGGCTCTTCAAAGGCACACGGACAGAGCCAGCTCTTCATGGGGCTGGTGGTCCCTTCCCAGAGATCAGCTGTGCTGACCAGTGACTGCTGCAGCCACTACAAGCAGCTCTAAGCCTCCCCCAGACTGCAAAGGCAGGACAGGGCAGAGTAAATGGCAAGAGCTGCTTTCTCCTGTGAGGCCCAACACCAGCAAGGAGCGTGTCACCGAGTTCTCTTGTGGCCAGGTGACAGCAAAAGAGAGCTAGGATGCTTGTACAGTCTTTTACACCTGGGATGAACCCTTTCATCAACACCACTGCCATAAAGCCTGCTCCTGCATCGTTCCCAGTCCAAGTCTCCATCCCATTTATCCTCTGCTCCTAACTTCTGTTTTGACTTCCCAGCTTTACTTGGTGAGCAGCGGATTTTTATCAGCACACTCACCACGAGCATCACTTCCCTCAATGTTTCAAAACACTCCCCACCCCTCCCCACAACCAAGGGGCAGAGAACTTCCCAGATAAGGCAGCTGAGGGAACTGTGACATTTTTTAATGACTAAGCAGTGTCCTTCCCCAGCCCTCTTCTCAGAAACAGATGAGCAACCTGGGGATGACACTTCCCCAAAGTATTTGGTGAAGAGTTGCAGCCCGGTCTTATGTGGGGATGAGATTGCACCAGACTGCAGGCAGGGTATTAATGGAAAGTACCAGCCAGCTGGACAAGGGGTTATCAGCAACTCTGAAGGGTGCTGCACTGAGGGCAGAGCCTCCCCTGCCAGCGGGCACTTCCCAAAGCGCTCACACTGTCCACTGACCTCTGAGGGAACAAAGCCCCACAGGCCTCATGGGGCAAAGCACACTCCCTGTCACTGCCTCTGACCAGCACAGGTTGCAGTGGTGCAGGAGCTCAGAGTGGCTGTAACAACTCCCAGGGAAACTGAGAAACCAAAACTCCAGGACATTTTCCCCTCACTCCAGGAAAGGATCAGAGGTTTTATAGCACGGTGGAAGTCATGCAACAAAACCAGGCAGTCTTTCCAGCCAGGTGAGCCACTCTAGCAGGAGCCCTGCAGCTGTGGTGTGCCAGGCACACAGTGCATGTGCTGATGTACAGGACCCAGCACACCTGAGTGCTGCAGCCACACTGCTCAGCACGGCTGGTGCCAGACCCACAGCACTCCAGTGTGGGGTGGGAAGCACTGCTGGCCCCTAGGAAAGACCAGGAGCAGGCTGCTACCATGGGATATGTTAAACCAGGCTCCAGGCTGCTTGTCAAGCCAGGGAAGACCTTCCTGGTGGGAAGGGAACTGCTCTGGGGCTGCATGATGATGGCGAGCTGCACGTTGGGCTCTGCTCTGCAGCAGGGATCACTGTCACTGGCTACCTGCTGACTTTGCATCAGGGATTTACCAGCTTTTAAGCTGAGAAGGCACTGATGGCACTTTAGGAAAGCTGTTGCCCTGGCAGACACCACAACAAGGCACATCATTCCCTTCACTGTGCTCATACACAGGCCCCAAACACCAGAAGTAACAAATCGCTCATATCACAAAGCCTTTGCCAGCTGGCAGTAATGGCTCCAGGGGTCTATTCCTCTCTGAAAACACAGTGGCAGGGGGTGTTTGAGGGTCATTAAATGCATTAAACCCATCACCTCTCAGTGCTCACAGACTCCTTGCTGCTTACCATACCCCTACAGGCTCCAGTCCAGAGGGACTTCTCACAACTTTCAACGGCAATTAAAATTTGATTGTCCTGGGCTGCCCACCCTGGAGTACAGACAAGTCAGGGCATAGAGGAGCCATGACTTCCCTGTCCCACTCTCCCAGCAAGCTCCTCCTGCTGGAGGCAGACACGGGTGTCACAGGAGAAACTCCCCCAATACCCACAGGCTGTTGAGCTTGTATTCAAGTGTGCAGTTTTCTAAGCCTGTGCTTGTTAGGAGGTGCTACAACATCTGTGAGCAACGGCTAAAGGCACTCCCACGTGCTTCTTTCTGGGCAGGAATACTTCACCAGCTCTTAAGCTAAAACATCTGAGACTTGCACTCATAACTTGGCCCATGTAAGCCCCAGCAAGCTCAGTGTCCCTGGGCTCGCCTGCAGCATGTCCTCAAAGCCAAGATACAGCCCTTCCCAAATGTTTTAACACAGTGTTTTGCAATCTCTGAAACCATTTTATGTGTTTCAGCAGCTAGGAGAGAAGCAGTAACCACCCTGACAGCAATAACCACCAAGGTAATGCTCTTACAAACTGCTTTGCTGGATACACAGTTTGGGTGAGCACTGTGGGCTAAAGCCTTCTCCTGTCTGGGGCTGTCCAGTCAATGACAGTCAGCTGTAAGTTAAGCAATCATTAAAACTTAATATCAATTCTGCAAACTGAAGCTTGAATGCTTCCCTAGCTGGGGGGCTTTTTTCCCCTCCAAGGCTCACTGGGAGGAGATGGGAGTGTGAGGAGAGCTGGGGACTGTTAGAAGGAGGGGACAGGGATTGTTTCCAGAGGAAGGTGGGAAGAGAAAGGAAGTAACATCTAGAATGTGAATGGAAACAGAGACGGGGAAAGCAGATTAGAATTCCAGTTCTGACTCACTTTTGATCTAACTGAGGGAGCAAGGGGAAGGAGAGAGTGGACAAGAGCAGTCACCACTACAAACCTGAATGAACCCCTGCCTCACCACATATACTTTGGTGGCAGTCACCAACAACCTTCAACAGCTGACAGGTAACAGAAACCTGTTGTTAAGAATTGACTCCCAGACCTCCCACTCCTCCCATTGCTGATGGCTGCAGGACTGGGGGGCTCCCAAAACTGATAACTGTAAATGCCCAGCTGCAGACAGAGGCTTCTCTGCAGTCTCACACTGTTGAAGGAAGACCCAGGACAAGCCAGCGGCACACTGACACAGAGAGAGCCTGCCTGCAGCTCACAGGCACTGACTGGGAACTGAACAGGCTGCAAGGGCTGCAGGACCTTGCCTTGATCTTCCAGGCCAGACTTCAGGTGCCAGCAACAGCCTCCCAGGTGGTCCTGCAGCACTGTCTGGAACAGGAGCCATAAAACAGCATCTGCTCAGCTGCCAACACAGCTCACACAATTTCAGACACATTAAAACTTCTTCTGACACAAACTTTACAGCTGTTTGCACGTCAACTCACTGGTTAACTTATTCCTCTTTGGGGATGTACACCTGAACCCTGAGAACAGACAACAGCCTGGTCTGAGCTGCCTTTGTTCCCCAAAGGAAAGGCCTTCATTACAGGCAGCTGCTCTAAACTTTGGGGGTCAAAAAGCCTGAAAGGTGAGCACACCTAAACTGGAGAATGAAAGGGACCTCGTAATAAAGAAACAACTCAACCTACCAGCCAGAGCCTGGGTTGTACATTCCAACTCTGGAAGGCTGATGGATCCATCAGGATCCTGATCTCCCTGCAGTCAGTGCAAAGAGGAACATAAGGACCAGCTGAGCCATGTCCTGCTTTCTCCTTCACTGGGGAGGAGCACAGAGCAGCAGGAAGGAGCAAGGCCCAAAGGCTTTGAAGCACACACCAATCAAGACAAGTATTTACAAACAGTATCAGCAATCAGCACGTCTCACTTTTCAGAACAGAACACGACAGGGAAGGCACATGCAAGAGAGCTGCACTAATGCAACACTGTGAGATAAGATTAAAACTAGGAGGGGAAAAAGAATATTTATGAGAGTTTCGTAGTTCAGTCGTGTGTGACATCAGCATTTTGATGCTGAGACATTAAAGCACAGCCATGAACACAGTGCTTGCTGCAGCCCTGCACCCTGCTGCTGGCAGGGGGAAAGTGGGGAGGTCACAGGCAAGAGCTGCTCCAAACATCACTATGGCACGTTTGCAACTACATCCCTTGGTCTGATAAGAGACCTCCCCTCTCCAAACAGATTCTTCACTGTGAGTAATAAAGTACTGTGAGGAGGAGACAGCAGGAACTACAAGGACAGTAGGGCAATCAGTCATTTTCTCTCAAATGATATGGAAATTAAAGTGAAGCAGGAAGAAAGTGGTACCTCTGTCAAAGGTCTTGGTCTTCTCTCTACAACAAATTCTGTGTGGCAGAGCTCACAGTAACTTGTGTTGGAGGAGGATAACCATTTTTCCAGGCAGCTCTTGTGCACGGTGCCCAGTGTTCCTGTGCAGTCACATGGGGAAAGCAGTCCCTCCCCATTTCCACCTTCATGACAGATTCGACAGATGGGACCATCACTAAAGAGGCAGAACAAGAGACAAACAGAATGAAATCATGGTCAGAGCAGGCAGAACGACACAGCCACAGTGTCTGCTCCCACCAAGTCCCAGAAAAGCACCTGCACAGCAAGCAACATGTGGCAGAGCATGCCAGGAGCCTGCTGCAGCATGAAACTAGTCTCAGGGGAGCATGGAGAAGCCCAGGACACTTTAGGTCAGTTAAATCAGGAAGCCCTGTTGATGAGCAACACAACACCCAAGAAAGCTGGCACATCAGCCCAGCTCAGCTGGCACAGAAGCAACTGCAGCCCACGTGTCCCACAGTCTCCAGCTCTGCTCACAGTGGGCAGGGGCTGACACAAAGCCAGAAGATCACAGCAAAGCCAGATGATCCACAGTAGCCACAGCCACCTGCAGTCACTCAAGAGTCTGGCAGAGTCACATTTATCAGATCACCTGCCCACTCTTGGCCCACCTCTGCTCTGCACCCTGGGCTGCCAGGAACTGTGTAAGGAACAGCACGATCTAGAGACCCAACTACACTGACCCTGGAAGCTCAACTCTCCAAGGACACAACATATTTCACAGCAAGCAGCCACTCAAACTAAGCTCTCAGCATACAAACCCTCTGCCCATCAGAGCACAGTAACTGCCCAGCATCCCATGGGTACCTCTCCACAGGTCACCGAACAATTTGCATGCTCAGCCTCTCCCTGGCTGCAGAAATGCCTTGGTGCTTCAGCAACAACCTCTTCTCACCCCTCCTTGGCCACAAGTTTCACCTACAGAATAAAATGTTGTTGATCTGCTCTTTTGGGAACTCAGAGAACCAGAGAAACTCATAAAGAGAAGCAACAAATGCATTCAGAGACACTTGCAACCTTCCCTGCAGGAGGCCTGTGCTGCTCATGGCCCTCAAACCACCCATCTGTTCCCAAGGTGTTCCTCACACCTTCAACTGGCACCACTGACTGTGGATGATTAGTGCTACACCTTCCACTAGACCAGGTTGCTTAAAGTCCCAGCCAATGAGGCCTGGAACAGGGATGGAGCATCCCAAGGCACAGGTTTCTCAGTAGTCTTGTGCCACACATGCCAGCCCTGTGATGAAGATATTTTGGGCTCCCTGGGAAGACTCAAATGGCTCCAGACACCAAAGTTCACTGTTCTCAGCAGTTCAGTACAACTATTTACCCACCACTGATATCATTTAGGAAGAAAATGTTGGACAGCAGAGGTGCAGGGCAGCCTTCCCTGGACTGTGGGAACCAGGCACTCACTAATACCTCACTTTCCAACCAGCCATTTCTTTCACACAACTGTTCTCTTACATCTGTATCTGCCCAGATTTGGGGGTGGGAGAGAGGGTGAGAAAGGAACATCTTTATTTCTTGAAATGCAGGTGAACAATATCACCTGTCACCTTTTTCCATGTATGGCTGCCAGAACAAAAGCCACACTGAGCTCATCTCACAGTTCACACTCCACTACTACTCTGACCCCCACCTGACTGCAGAAGTTTGTGGGATTGCTACAGTAAGATCAAGCACTTAGCAATCTTCAAAAGCAGCAGAGCCACTCCCATTAGTTTGCACAGAAAGCAGGAGTGAGACATGGAAGCACAATTCAAGGGAAAGGAGCACACTGGGGAAAAAGGCTGGTGGGACATGAAGGAAAGGGAGGAGCCAGCAAGGAAGTGCACATCAGTTCAGTAAGGGAAAAGCAAGACTCCTGTCTTGGTGCACCACAGGACATCTCTGCCACTTTTAATTGGCCCTTTACTCATATTTAGAGCTGTGAAGCAATGTACACGTACGGCACCATCCCCTTCTCTCTGTCAAACATCACTGGTGAACCAACCATGTTCTCTCCTCCTTTTCACATGCCTTTTATTTAGGGGACTTCCTCAGCCAGGACAATCCCTGCAACAGGAGCCTGGGCAGGTTGTGAGAACTCCACCCTCAAAGATCCTGGAAACTGCACTGGAAAAGGCTCTGAGCATTCTTTCTCTGAGAGGAGCCTGGACCAATCCTATGGAACTGCCTTACAATTTGAATTATTTGATGATCCTGTAACATTTATTGCCATAAAGTGCTGTACCAGAACAATCAAAGTGCAGCCTGCACACAGAGCCTTAGTGACAGGGACAGACAACCCTTCCAAGCCTCCAATGCTCTCACGCAATTGTTATTTCCTAAGAAAAGTATCTGTGAGATATTTCATCTGTTCTGTTCCTGTTTGAGAAGTTTCATATTTCCAGCACGTTAATATAACCAATAAACAATCCAGAATGAAAAAATTTGCTGACAGTGGCATGAAAAAAACCTCTTATCAGACTTCATTTTCCTTCCTTCCTATCTGGAGGGGGTGGGGGCCCCGTCACACTCTCAGAGAGTTTTCCAGCAGGCTGTAGAGACCACATCACTAATCCAACATTCCAGCGTAGCCACACTGCTCCCAGCTTCTCTGTGCTAAGTGCTGGTGACAAGGAAGGGACTGAAACCCATTACCACCAAAAGGAACCAACTGGTCTCCACACAGACACATCAGGAATCCTGTTGGGGTCTTTTAAACAGTGTTCCTAGGCAGTTTTCCCCCACAATCATTACACCTCCACAAGTTCTAAGGGTTTAAACAACTTCTCACACAGCCTGTCTGCTGCCAGAGAGCAAGTCCAGTTCCCCTCATATTTTCATTGGCCTGCTCCACGTTTGCTGGTTGCAGCAGTTCTGTTTTTGTCTCCACTCTCATCCAGCTTCCCTGCATCCTTCCCCCACGCCTGCAGTCACCACTTTCACACCTCATCAACATCTGGCCAAACTAATTGAAAAAAATAACAGCTGTTCAGACAGGCTTTGTGAACATGAAATGTGACAGTCCTCACTAGCTGGACTGAACAAAACTGCCAAGTGTCCTCTGCTCTGGAAGGGGCTCAAAAGACATGACAAGAAGCCGCATCAGGAGGTGTCTGAACCAGTGAAGCTGCCATGTGTACCCTGTAGCAATAACTGGACACTGCAGTTCCTGCAACACAAACACCCTCCCATCCCTGGGGCTGTAGATCAGCACCACACCTTTACTCCATGGACTTTTCTGGAACAGGGACTGTGCTCCACTTCCAGCCTTTAAGTCTTCTCCATGAACAACCACACTGCCCAGCGAGCAGGGCACCACCTTCACCGCTGCCCCACGAGCGAGAGGCCACCCTGGCACCTCCACCCAGAGCAGCCACAGCCCTGGGGCTTCAAGCAACACACAACTCCCAGCCCAGCAGCACCCAGGACCACACGAGCTCCGCACGGAGCACAGGCCAGGGAAGCCCGCGGCTCACAGGGCTTCACACTCAGCATCAGCCCCCACAACAAAATCCTTCACAAAATAAGACTTTGCTCCCTCTACCCCCAGAGCCACCAGAGAAGGTGAGGAGCCCAGGCTTGGCCACGCCAAGCCCTGTCCCTGCAGCAGCCTCACCTCTGGGCGCCCAGCGCCTTGATGACGGTGGAGAGGAGCCGCCCGTCCTTGGCGGTGACCTGGGTGATGTACTGAGGGCGGCCCATGTCCGAGTCCTCCACCGACTTGGAGAGGGCAGCGCTTCCCGGGCAGTCGCACAGGGAGCCAGGGAGGTGGCAGCAGTCTCCCGTCGTCATGGCAGCTCCAGGTCAATCCCCTCTGTCCCGGGAGCGGCACCGGGGAGACCTGTGGGGACGGCAGCGCGGTCAGAGCCAGCACCCCGGAGAGCCCAGCGCCTCAGCACCCTCCTCGGGCTGGCAGCACCCCAGGGCCCACCCAGCACGGGGCTTCTGAGTCTTCTGTCCCCTTTAATAGGCTTTGTGAGGCTGCCTCACCATCAAATTAAGACTCCAAATGTTCTACTTACATAACTTACCATCAGAATTGCAAATTTACCTTTCTCAGAGAGAATTCCTGGCACCCACCCTTTAACCCGGTGAAGCCTTTCAAACCAAATGTGCCAACGCAGAGATGGGGAAGGCAACCAGAAGCCCCATGAGCTTGTGCTGTCCTGGCTAGAGCTGTCCTGAAAACTTGTATTCATGTTCTCTGTAAATGCAGCAAAATTTCACCTGAACAGGCACCTGAACCCCTTCGCCTCGCTCGGTTCAGGGAGGCCCTTCTCAGCTACATTCAGGAGCTTCCTGAGCACTTGAAGGTCTGTCCAAGCCCAGAGGGCTCCCCCACCCCATCTCTGATTTTTCTCTTTTTTTAATTTCTTTAAAGAAGTGCACAGGGTTCCGTTTCCACATACCCTGTGCTACTTCCCAACAGTGAACGAGTGGGTCTGAGCCTCCCAAAAGCACTGAAAGTGCTCCTGGGGCTCTCTGGGAAGGGCAGCAGGCCAGCTTATCTCCTTTCCCTTTCAACTGCTCAGACCCATCACGACTTTTACGAGAGCCACATGCAAACAGCAAAGCACACCAGCGTATTTTTGGCACTTCTGTGATTCACCCAGCAAAGAGAACACACGGATCAAACAGCAAGTGCAAGAATCAGGAAGAAGGTGCAGAGAAAAGCCCAACACAGCAAACCAGGAGCTGGCTGTGACAAGCCACATGTGGACAGGAGAGTTCTCTGCCTGGAAGGCAGCAGCTCACCCAAGCTGCCAGCAACAGCAGAGTTCCTCCCTGGCAGGGGGTATCTCATCCCAAAAGACAGGAATGCTCTGCAGATTCAGAAAAATCCCATTTTCGCCAATTGTCTTTAGCCTGGTCCCTGAGAGGCAGCTGAGCAGAAATAAAGGGCTGGGGTTACAGTGAGTCACAGGCTGAACACAAGCCAACAACATCGTACTGCTGGTAAAACCAAAATCCCTGTGTCTGTAAACAGGACTGCCTTATGTAAGGCACGCACAGTAATCCCTGTGCGCCAGCACTGCTGGGAGCAGAGCTGGAATGCTGTCTCATCCTGGTGGCTGGATTTCAAGGAAGAAATAGATCCACAAAAGAAGTTCGAATGAAAGTAGTGAAAAGGATAAAAGGTCTTGGGGGGGGAAAAAAAAGCCTGAAATAAAATAACTCCTATCCCAAGGAAGAAATATGAAAAGAATTAGGTTTGCTAAATTCAGGGATGAGGGGGAGGGAATCTGCAGTCTCCGTCTCCTGGAGGTGGGAGCAGGCAAACAAAACTTCACCATCCCATCCAAGGAAAGAGTTTTTTATTTAGAGATCTCTGTGCACAACAGGAGTCAAACATTCCCATGAAACTACGGTTTTGTCAGGTTTAATGAAGCCAAAATTAAACTAAAATAGCTAAAGAAAATAAGGGCTTGTTCCTGGTTGGAGGCTTGGCCACACTACAGAAGAAGAAAACAAAAAGCCAATACAAGAATGTGACCCTTGCAGCCCTGAGCACAATGGGTAAGCACAAGTGTTTTTTTGTGTCTCGGAAATCAAGCAACTCTCACACAACCAAGGGCTTCATCTGCCAGGATGGCTTCCTTCATGTACACATGTTCAAGAGGGAGAGAGCCCTTCAGTGGTGTCTCAGCACCAGATGCCAACTTTGGTAGCATCCCCTCATTTTACAGAATATTTTCTAATTTCTGATAGAAGACTTTCTAATCTCTTTATCAAAGCTGCTCTTGATAACTACCTGTAATCCTTCCTCTGCACCTGAACATGAATAAGCTTGAGCTTGTGGGCAGGTCAATCCCCATCCAAACAAATGTGAATCTTTTCATCAACTTAAAAATTAACTTCACAGATTCAGCCTCTCTCTCTGCCTGTGCAAAGAGCACACAGGGTTAGAGCCACTTTTCTTACTGCTCTCCTCTTTAAAAAAAGGCTACAAACACTCCAACTTTAAGGAGCAAAAACCAAGATGACAAATGCTATTGGAATGACTTAAGTCAGCTGTTCTACAAGTTAAGGAGTTATTTCAATTTTAACAACCTCTTCCTGACTCAGGCACGAAAAGATGTATGTTTTTAATAAAAAGGTCTGTTCCATTTGTTCGGCCAAAACATTGTTTATTTCTAAGGCCAGAGGAAAAAGGTCCATTTTGCGTATTGGAATAAAACTGCCCTCACTGCCTGTGTCCTGGGAGTGTTTATACTGAGGCTCTTTGTGCTCCACATCTGACAGACACAGGCAGCCCCGTGGCCTTGCCCTGCTCAGGCTGGGAGGGAATGGCCACCCTGCCTTTCTTCAGGAAACGTGCACATTTCTGTTATGGGTTATTTGGCCTTTCCTTGCTGGGGTCCAGCCCAGGGTAGAACCTGAAGTCACTGGCCTAATATCTGGCTCATGCCATTCAGCAGATACAAAGGACAAGCAGCAAGATTTTCATGGATACAGTTAGAGAGGAAGTGACTGAAATCCAGAGACAACATCTGCAGTGCACTCGGGTTCTAGCTCTGTACCCAGCGGAACATGATCCACAGTGTACAGCCAAGTCAGCCCCCAGCCTGGCTCCCTGAAGGATCAGCTCATCAGCACACAGCCTTCCCTCACAGCTGTCTACAGCTCATCCAACCCAAACCCAACCTTCACAGAATCATTCAGCTTGGAAAAGCCCTCTAAGATCACCAAGTCCAACTGCTCCCCCAGCACTGCCAAGGCCACCACTGACCCATGTCCCCAGGTACCACATCCACACATCTTTGAAATCCCTCGAGAGAAGGCAACTCCACCACTGCCCTCAGGAGCCTGTGCCAGTGCCTGACCACCCTCTCTGTGAAGAAATTTTTTCAATCTAAACCTCCTCAGCAGAGCTTGAGATGATTTCCCCTCATCCTGTCACCCATTAACTGGGAGAAGTTACTGATCCCCACCTGGCTGCACCCTCCTTTCAGGGAGTTTTAGACAGCAAGAAGGTCCCCACTGATCCTCCTTTTCTGAGCCCCCCAGCTCCCTCAGCTGCCCCTCATCAGACTTGTGCTCCAGACCCTTCCCAAGCTCCGTTTACAGCAGAAATGCCAAAATCCCGGAGAGAGAAACAAGACCCAAACAGCTGGTTTGAACCACACACTGTTTTTTTTCTAAGCACCTGGGATTTCTGAGCCCATTCTTTGGGCATACATTTCTTGTTCACATTAAAAAAAAAAAAAAGTCTTCAAGACACTAGGTTTATTATCAGTATCTCCTCTGCTGCCACAGTTAGACAAGATCAAATAAATCAGAAGACTCTTCTCAGCAACATTTTGTATCCTCAGCTTCTGAGCGGACCCAGGATATAAAGGGCTGAGTTTGTAAATATTACTCAGACTGAAGAAAAACAAACCCTGTTTGTGGAAAGTTGGCTCAGAAGAACGAGTTCTGCACCAGGACTCCAAAACTCAAACACATGCAGCAAAATGAGCCGGTTCCTCGAAGAGCAGCTCGTGCTCCATCGCTGCTCCAAGGCAGAGACCAGGGTGCTGGTGGGGCATCCTGCAAGAGATTCCCCCTCATCAGTCCTCAGGCACTGCAACAACGAATGTAATCCAGTTTATATCATCCAAAGGGCAACAGTGGGGCAAAACTCCCTCCAAAGACTGCAGAGATCAGGCTGGAGCAGTGCCCTCCATGCAGGACACATGCCCAGCAGGAACAAGCAGCAGCCAAGGAGCTAAAGGGTCCCCCAGCTCTGTTCTCCATATTTAGACTTTGCAGATGGATAAAACAGTTATTTCTCCCACACAGGGAAACCACAGCAGACCAGATGAACACCTGGACCAAAGCCACAACGGGACAAGCACAGTCAGCGTGAGGAAGACAAGAGGAAAGGCTGCAGTCAGTGCCAGTAACGGGGATTGTCCGGCGCAGGTCGTGGCTCTGCTCTGCTGCTCACAGCCTGTCCACTGGTGAATATCCCAATCAGAGTAAAGCCCTGGAGCAGTTCTGAGGCTTTGACTGGATGCAGAGCAAACTGGAACTAGAACCAGCTCCACCTTCTCTGGGTGCAGTGCACACAGTTCAGCTCTTGAACAGACTGGCTTACCTGGACATCTCCACCAAGAAAAACACCCCATGCACGGCCCTGCCAGCAGCTGAGTCTGTTCCTGAGCAACCCATTTCCCTGATTACTGTAACCAAGACCTGGCACCTCCCCAAGGGTGCCACCAGAGATAAACAAGTTGTGTTGCCAATGTAACCCACCCATCTGTACATAAGGACTTTTTTTTTTTTAATTTAGCACGTAACCCAGTCACTGACTGCAGATCAGTGCTCCAGCTGCTGCTCA
Organism: Pachyramphus minor; assembly: GCA_013397135.1. NCBI lineage: Eukaryota > Metazoa > Chordata > Aves > Passeriformes > Tyrannidae > Pachyramphus > Pachyramphus minor. Next base: position 381,057 of record VYXB01010190.1, on the reverse strand, counting down.
CGTGAGCTGATGTTTCATCCTGGGTGCAAGGACACCCAGCCTGCCTTCCAAAGCCCTTTCAGCCAATTTGGGCACACAGAACTGTTTTCTCATCCTGCAAATGATCCTGCAAATGTCACCAGTGTACCAAAGGTTTTCAGGTGCTAAAAGGCATCACCAAACATCAGTGGTTTCCTTTTCACCACAAAAACTGCATTTCCCAAATCCTGAGCCCTACAACCATCTGAGCACATCTCGAGGGAGACACAAAGAATTGCTTTCTTCACACATCTAAGCACCTGCTCCCACACACCCTGTCTCACCCAGCTAATGTACATTAAACATCTGAGACACTGCCACCAGAGATACACAAGTGGGATGCCATGAGTGGCCTGAAGTGCTCCCTGCTACTGTTGAAAGGCTGCATAAGTGGATTAATCTAAAGAAAAAAAAACCACACCAAAACAACTAAAAAGCCCCAAGAAACAGTTCCAAATTGCTGCAGGGCTTTGTTTTCAGTTTTGTTTGTTTAAACATACTCTCTTGCTGAGAGCTGAAAACCACAGTATTATTTTCTTCTTTATTAAAAGTACATGATTTTATATATCAGCTGACTCCCCAAACTTACCCTGCAGGTCTGCTATGGAACACCTTAAAAGTACCCAGAAAGCCAGCACAGGATCTGCCCATGCTTCACCCATCAGCAACTCGCCCATTGCCCAGGGCTCCTGAAGAAATCTTGTCAGTCCTATCCTCAGAAGTCACCTGAACACAACAGTCCTAAAGTCAGGGTGCAGGGAGCCCTGCTCAGTGAGAAAAGTGAGACAGCATTTTATGTCATATAACCCAACACTTAAAATAAGATCTGATGCCACATAACAGCTTCTAAAGCATTTTAAAATTAGGTAAATAGCACATAGGAAAGCATTTCACTCCCCTGCAGCTTCTCAACTTCCTGCCTTGCCTGCAACATTTTGTTGGTCATTGCAACTAAAGGAGGTGCTGTAAAAACTTCAGCCTTAACTTGCACTTCAGACAGTGCCAGCAGAGCAATGTTGTGGATCAGAGAGCCAGGGCACAGCCCTGACCATGGGCTCAAAACAAACAAAACAAAGCCCAGAAAAGCTTTACAAAATAATAGAGAACAAAATAATCAAGGGACAACATTCTGGGAGCTTGTGAACCTTCTGATAAAGCTTCACAGCAGGAACCTCCTCCTACACCTTTAACAGCAAAAGCTCGGGGCTGAGCGAGGTGAAGCCCCGCTGCACCCACAGAGCCTCACCTGCCTCATCCCTGGGGCTGAGTTTACAGTGCTCTCAACATGCTCCCAGTCTAACCTGTAACCCCAGGAGGAGTTCACAGGCTTTGAGGATGCAGCTTTTGACTCCTGCCTTTGTCCCATTTGTACATGGCCATGGCCAGTGACTCGGCTTAGCTGCCCCTGCACCACTCCAGTGACACAGCTCAGCACCAGCCTTCACTCCCTGACTGCTGCTGGGGACAAACAACCACAACCTCTCTATACCAACCCACTACCTAGACATGTTCTAGAAGCTCTCTGAAGTCTTGATTGTTACAGTCTGATGGCAAATGAGTTTGTTTTCCAGACACAGATGAAGAGACAGTCTTCCATTTTTTTCCGAAGACACACACTGCCAGGATCTGACTGCTATTCCCCATTGGCAAAAAAATACTGCAGCAAGTCTCAGTGATCAATAACTTGTTTTCCAAAGCCTGCATCCATGCACATCCCTCCTCTCCAAAACTCAGCATATTGGATCGACATCTGCAGCAGCTTCACTTCATCTCCACCTCTTGCAGTGCTGGAAAACTATGGTAGAGATCCAGCAGGAGGGAACCCTGATCTTCAAATAAGACCATAGGGATGGGTCTCATGTGGGCACAGCAGAGCTGTGACACAACAGGGCTCCCATCACCCCTGAGTTTTGGGTACCTGTCATGGTGTTCACCCCACTGTTTTTACACCAAATTTTCTTCTAAGAAGGTTGTTGCCTAATATACAACGAAGTTACTCAATATTTAAAAAAGAAGCAGGTTCAAACTCACATGCTCAGAAAAAAAAATCAGTATAAAAAGGAGAAGCCTAAAGGATGATTTTTTTCTTGCTGTGCTTGGGAAAGATCAGGCTGTGCATTACAGCTGGAATGCCAAAATGAACAAAGCTATCTCAGATCTTCCAAGACTCTTTATCTGCCACAAGGCCATATGAAAGGAAAGTTTACTGCACTTTAATTACCAGCATCTGGAAATCCGAATTGCAACACTAGAAGAAAATTCTTTGCAGAGCGTATCTCCAAGCAGAATTCAGCCATGTTAATACAAGTTTCTTAAGGAAACAACTGAAAACCAGCTGGGACATGAGAAACACCTGCGGCTCCTCTGAGGATTTCAAAAGACATCAGCTATTAGAGGTGAATAGCAGCACAACTCACTACATAATACAACTACACAGAGTCAGCACCCACCTCCCTCTGCATTTTATCACTCTCTGTCTGAAGGGAAAGAAAGATGCCTTAGTAAGGTTTTAAAGTTTTATTGAAATCATGAATCAGTGTGTGTGGGGAAATGGGTTATCATGCCCACCAAGTACTGCTTGCAGGGTGCTACCCATCAGTGGGGACAACAGCCAGCCCAGCAGACATAAGCACACCCCTGCCCTGCTGGAGGCACCACAGCCACATGGCCTCTCACATCTTACACCCACAGCCTCTACCAAAACACCAGCAGGAGTAACACAAAGACACTTCTGCTTCCCAGCACTGTCGCTTCAGCCAGCTCCTCCTCAAAGAGAGGCAGCCTCTGCAGCAAGGCCAAAGCTCAAGGGCTCCCCAGTCCTGCACAGCCACTTGCCAGGCAGTTTCAGTTTAGTCAGAAGAAATGGATTTTCCAGCTCTGGGTAATCCATCAGGAACCAGAATTTTAGTGTAGTAGTTCCACGTGCACCAGATGGAGACTGCAGTGCCCACACGCTGCTGGACCGACCAGTCCCTCAGAGGGCACGACCCAGGAGGGTGCAAAGTATTATTTCAGTATTGGGAGTCCCATATCAGAAAGAACTTGCATTTTTCTCAGTGTTTTCCTCCTGGGTTTATAAAGCACCATTTACACTGTTGTAACAACACTCTGCATGGAGAGAAACTGGAGCTGGAACAAACGGCCAGCACACAGCAGCCCTGCTCACTGCCTGCTCAGAGCAAGCCCCCCTTGAAACCAGGCAGCTCCCAACAGACATCTGATCTGGAGTTTAACTTGACTATTTATACTTTTCAACCTAGCTATATCACAAATCTCTTCAGCACAGTTACACTGGAACGAGTTTTCCACCAAAGGCAGCACCAAAGGCAGCTGTGACCCACCACACCACTCTGGAGAGCTCCCAAGTGGGCACTCCCTGAGAGCACCCCCATGGTCAGCCAAAGAGGAGGATTCACTGATCCCAGCCAATGGCACCAGTGTCTCCCTTCTGCCCACCCCTTACTGCTACAAGTTCCCTGCCCAATCCTTAAGTGAACCTTCACAATTGGTATCCCTGCTGCAACATTCTCCAGCTCAGTTTGCAATGTTTTGCTTAGGCTGCATTTCTAGTTCTTCTGGACACAGGCCTTCAACTGATTTGTCTGCAGGGAAGTACAAGAAAAACTGGGAGGAAATAAATTAAGAACAGTCCAGAACCGTAGTTTTCCCTCCTACCACTCTCAAGTCTAATCCCAAGCAGCTTTCAGCTGAAACAGGACTAAGGCTCTCAAAGCTTAAAAGGAATTGTTAAAGCCAAGACTGCACGAGCTTGGCACATTCCCCTTTTCACAGAGAAGTGCTTTAGACAGTAGGTTTGATTTGTTTGTACTTATATTTGCCAAGCCAGTGCTGCTCCTTGTCCCTTGTTCCCTCCTTTTGGGAACAGGAAGGGAATGTTTCCTTCAGTCCATCACCGATTTCATGACCACTGATTAAAACTGCAAGAGCAGCTACAACACGTCTGTCCTTGAGGTTAATCACACATAATCATCTCGGGTTCTATCAAGAACTGAAGAGTTTAGTCATAATTGCTACATAAAATGTGGAAGAAAACTTACAAATGCCTATTTTAATTGAAAATGGGGACAGATGAGATTCCAAACTGTAACACTGTTCGTCCAAGAAACGCCTGGGTCAAGAAGGCATTTGCACAGCTGGTGGGTAGGAAGAGCTGCAGGTCAGGACAGCTCCTGTCAGGCTGCTCCCTTCACTGGAGGACACACAGGAATCAGTCCCTGCCTTCAGGACTTTACCACCAGTGCTTAGGGCTCTCACAGGCTGTAACTGCACAGCAGGAGAGGCAAATTCCACACCTGGCAAAGGGGCACAAATCTGTCAAAAGCCCAGTAGCGACTTCCCCACTTTCAGCAGGCAGGACAAGCACCTGAGTGCCCTCCCAAAGCATCTCTCCCAGCAGGGCTGTGTTGCTGCTGTGCTGCTGCTGAGTTAGAGCTGAGCTGGTGTAATCACAGCAAACAAAGTTACGGCACAAAGACCCAGAGTGAGCACGACAGCACCTCCTGGGGAACTGGAGCTGCAGCTGGGGAGACACCCAGACCAGGCCTGGGGACGTGCTGCTCACCTGCATGACATGAACTGTCTTGATAAGCCACAAGCTGTGCCTCAGCACACATTAATCTGTTGTTTAACCACTGGAGAAACCAGCACACGAACTTCAAGCAGACACTTGCCTACCCTTCACACTGGGGCTGTGCTCATTTCCTTCCCAGAAACGTGCCCCATGGCCTTGCTCTTCTCCTGGCCTGTCCTGGAGCTCACAGACACAGCGTGCTCAGTGTCACTCACTGAGATGTGCTCACTGTGCCTCACAGGGACAAGCACCAACAACTGAGATTGCTTCTCTCTCGTGGGAAGGGTGTGAGCTGAGAGCAGGCAGAAGCATAAGTTAGGCAGAGTAAATTGGACTGTGAGTGAGAAGAGACACACCAGTTCAAACTTTAATCTGGAGGGGAAAAAAACAGCTTGGAAACAGAAACTCTGAAATCTCCAAATATCCAAAGCTGAGTCAAAGTCAAGTGGGGAAAAAACAAACTCATTCTGTAGTTTACAGATGAGGTTGCCTGATTCCTCCCTTCATCTTCTAAGAAAAGTTCCTGCGTTTTTTAGCGTGAAAAGCCAGGATATTTTAAACAATAATTTAAAAAGCTCCAAAATGCATACCTTGCTTTGTGCCTCTGTCTGCAGAACTACTACAAAGTCACATCCTGACCTCAGGACTAACGGAGTCAGGACTAACAGAGTCTCAGAGCACATACCCAGCCTCAGCTTGCTTGTGCTGGATGCATTTCATTTTGATTTTGGCCATGCTGTTCCAAAGAAACTACTTAACTTCCTCCTAGAGAAAGATCACATCCTACACTTGCTTGGTGCAGGCCAGCATCAATCACCCAGAAGGGGAAAGGCCCTCTCCCAGCATCCATGAAGACCAGAACTCTGTGGGAAGCTGCTCACAGTCAGTACATTGTAGCCCTGCTCATCTGCATGGCCCCCTTGGCGTCCGGCGCGGGGTGACCTCACCCTGCAGCCTCCTGCAATCCACAGCCAAAAAAAAAGGAGCAGTCAAACCCATCCAAAGCAAGGAACATTAGTTCCACTGTATTTTTTTCTGTTTTCACTTAGAAGGTTGCCAGTGGTGCTAATTAGCTAACCACACACAGGCAGCCCCAGATTTACAGCTGGCATTCAGTGTCCACGGAACACACATTAGGCTCACACTTGGCTCCTTCCTGTGCCACCTGGGCTGCTCCTGGCAAAGTTAAGAGCTCCTTACTGGTGCAGGCTGCCTGCAATGCTCCCCAGCACGTGCCTGGGGGCAGTTAGACCTTGTGTCCTCCACTGGAGTTGCTAAATTCACTGTCACAGTGCACGAGACAAAGCAATTTTAGAGCCCCAGCTCCTCTCCCTTCAAGCTTGTTTCCGAAGGGTAACACACTGTCACAGCTTCAAATGCACCTGGAAAACAGGGCCCTTCCAGCTTTTCAAACAGTCCCTGCATAAATGGAGATGCAGAAAAGCATTCCAACACTTGGAAAGCCAAGACTCAGGTCGAGCTGTTCAAGGGGTTACTCTGTGCACGTGTGAGTGGCAGCCAAGAGGAGCTGGGTGTCCCCACAAGCAGGGGGACAAAGGGGATGGGCCACAGCCATCCCAGCTGGACAACCACAGCAGCATCATAGGCATTCTCAACAAGGGCCTGGAGAAAGGTCAAGAATGTGCTAGAAACTGTGTCAGAAGGGAAATGCTTGCTGGAAGGAAAGTCCCAGGGAAAAGGAGGGCTGGTAACAGGAAGGGTTGAGAGAGGGACAGAAACAGTCCCCTGGGGATAAGGAAATAAATGGCACAGGGTGGGATGAGAAGTACATCCTCATTGACAGATCACCACACACACCAGGGCAGGACAGTCCCATCCCTGGACACTGCAGGGATGGTGCACTGAAGACAAACAAGTGGAACTCTGGATAACCATGATATTTCCAGTTCGCCGCCATCACCCTTGACTTGAGTGACACTCCACCTGCCTGCCTGTAAAATCCCAGCTCTGCACAGCTCCCTCCCAGAGAATGAGTCACCCAGCAGCAGCCTGAACTCTGCTCGGGGCAGCAGCACACGCAGCACAGACGTGTCACCCCTCGTGTCACCCCACACCTTGGTGACACTATTTCTGTGGGGACTACGTGCACACAGGAGCCCCCGAGGCCATCACACAGCTTTTCAGTTTTTAACCTTGGTCTCCCCACCAGATTGAGGACATGCTCATACAACAAGAGACTGCATTTGAGATCGTGACAAAAACACCTCCCATGTCACACTCATCCTCCTGTACACGAGTCACAGGCTTGTCCCTCGGACAAATCCCACAAACCTGCAGTTCTGGCCTCTGTCACAGAGAGTTGGCTCATGAAAGCTGTCCTAAATGAGACAGAGAGGCTTAGAGGACACCAGTTTATGGAAAGCCCATCACAAAGCCTAAGCTCACACCAGGAGGAAGGCAGCTGGTGCTCCCACACAACTGCAGCAGCCTCTTCAGCTGTGCTGTGACACTGAGCCCATTCTCCGGGAGAGCAGCGTGTCCGTGCGCCCGGGGGGCACAAACGGGCACCAGAACGCTCCAAGAGCAGAGAAAAACCGGGCACGGCAGCGGAACCTTTTCCAGATAACGGCTTAAACCCGGGGGAAAGGAGCCTGAGGAACGAACGCCGCTCCCCCCAAACCTCCGGCGATGTCCGTGCGCGACACCCCCGGCGCTCCCGGGGGGCCGGTGC
>VYXB01010190.1:356941-373406 GCA_013397135.1 Pachyramphus minor | reverse complement strand
CTCAGCGCCGGGGGAGCCGCCCGGCCCCGAGTCCTGAACCCCCAACCCACACCCCCCTCCTCCGTCCCCCCGGGGAAGAGCCCTCCGGACCCGGCGCTCTCGTGTCTGGGAACAGAACTTTACGCACACACGGGATGATTTGGCAATCTTTATCTCCACAATACATCATAACCATGCACAAAAATCGAGGGATGTGTGTATTTACAAAAGTGAATTGCACTTAACACAGGAATCAGGGATAAAAGTAAATGAAAGGGACTTCTCCTCTGGGTTGCATAAATGTCCAGTGCTAATTTTAGCCTACAAAGCCTGATAGACAACACTACTGTGCATTATCTGACCAATATTGGCAATATTGTCATCTGAGTAAAGTAGGAATTGCTGTTACTTATTGAAACAGAGAGTCATTCCACAGAAACATTCCACAAATCACCATTCCAACCGTATTTAAGAGCCTGCAAGTCAAGAGAATCCACCCTTCAGCCCCAGCTCACTGTGTTTTACTGGAAGGACAGTTAAGTCTTCACCTCCAACTGTATGATTTTTCTTAGTTGAAATTCAGGCCCCTACTTTTAATACTGTTTGTTTAGGTTTGCATGAAGGAAAAAGGCCTCCCTAAGTGACCAAGTCACTTCATTGAGATCTTCTTTTCTTCTACAGAGTCCAGAACCTCTAAGCAAGTTCTTCCTTCATGCTTGGGAGGGAAACAATCACCAAGCCCTGGCAGGCCCCAGACACAAACAGATGCCACCCACACCTTCTGGAGCAGCACAGAATGCAGGGATCAAAGCACCAGGGAGCAAAAATACCTCCTGTACGTTTTTCCAACAGCTTTTGGTAAGCGACTGATTGAAATAAAGGCACAGACCAACCCCTACCATGCCCAGCCAAGAGCTTTGAGATCTCCCCCAGCCCTTCCATGCTGGGGGTGGGCAGAGAGGGGGTCACAGAACAGCACCTGAACAGGGGCATCTCTGGGATTCACCATCTTCCTGAACTAACCTGCCACAGGTCCAAGAAGGCACCAAAGTGCCTATTCCTCCTACCAGCTGTTGATGGTCTCTGCAGCACACGCTAAAATCTCTTTAACAAAGCAGCAAGCAGTCCCTTAGCAACTGGATTTTTACATTTATACAAGTATAGAGCTTTAGAACTTCCCCGTGAACAAAACTTCCTTGTCCCATGCAGGCTCCAGCTCTCAGTGGAGATCCCAAACCAACTGACCTGTCTGTAAGCACTGGCTCAGCAGGAAGAGGTCTGATTGATCCAGTCTACCAAGGAATTTATTTTACCAATTAGCTGTTTGTGTGCTCAGGACCAAATCACTTTAATGTGCGAATTTTGGTCTTCATCCTCCCCAGCCCTAACAGGAGAAACAACAGGACACTCCTGCCTAGTTCTGCATTAAAGGACCTGTTCTAGATACCAGCAGGAGCCTTGGACTGATGTTTGTTACTGACACAGGTGGGGAGCACCCAGGGCTTTGTAGTGTTATCTTCCAATAGTTAAAGGAAAGTCATTCTCAACATCCAAGTAAAGCAAGCAGAGCACACATTCCTTCTTTCACAGGCAGCTTTCCTGTCATCAGGAGTTTTACATAAGCCAAATTCTTCCCTCAAATTCCTCATGGCAGATGGAAGAGAGATGGAACCTTTTCTCTTTTCCTGACAGGTACACTGAGAGACACAGAGCCAGCAAAGCTGTAGGATGAAGCAGTCCAGGTGAGGTTACATGTAACCAGTCATGTTCACAACAGGAAAACACAGTTAAGGAGTCTGGGCTACTGGAGAGTTTCTCTGAATGTCAGACAGCTCTGCAGCAGTTTCAGCTTCCTGAGGATTCCTCCTTGGCAACTCCAGCAATTCCACAAGTGGGCTGGGCTGTGGGTGAGTTTCTGAGGATGCACAATGCTTCAGCAGGACACCAGGAACTCCAGATCTAAAGCATTTTCCCTGGTCTGTGCACAGGAAGATGGTTTAACCAGGCAGAACTGTCCCACTATCCTCTTCCTATTGGCACTAACAGCCCTGTGCTCAGTCTGGGCAGGAGCAGCTCAGACCCAGAGCAGGGCTGTGGCTCTGCCTGGAGGGGAGCACAGAGCCTGGGGAAGAGCCAACGCTCCAGAAACTGAGGGACCACAGCAAATAAAACCCCCCTCAGCTCCCAGCGCTCCCAGGAGCTGCACGTGGGCACATGTGCACACACACACTTCATTTCCCACATGCCAGGTGCCCCCAGCTCAGGGCAGGAGGCCTTTCCCTGTCACACAGTAGATCCCAAACACAACAGAATGGGTCTGAGAGCCACCGGCACTGAGCAACCTTTGGTCAACACACAGTGGAGCTGCACAGGAGCTCTTCAATACCCATAAGATTAACAGCACTCAAGCCCTAGACATGGACCTTTCACTGGGACTCTGAGGCAAAGTTTAGAGCCTTCCACAACATTGAAGGCTAAAGAAAATCCCTTAAGAAACGAGGAAGTGACTAAACTGCTTCTCAGCTTCTTACACCAGACCAATCTGATTCTAGAAACTTCATGTTAAGATCAGGATTTGCAGAGTAAGCATTTTAATACATCACCCTGAACTAATGAGTCTTCTTACAGCACAATTCCTCCTCATGCTATCCAAGTAATTTCTTTATAAAAAGTGTGTTCAAAAATTAAGGAGCCCAGCTCCACTAGCGCCCACTTGTTCTTGAATGAAGTATTTTCAATATTTCAGAGTTTTCCATTCTCTCACTGCCAGCTGTCTAAACACTGACTGCATGTTATATTCTGGTCTAGGACCACCAAAAAGGAGACATCCCAGTTCCCACCTTCTCTCAACAGAATGCTGCTGAAGTAAATACCAAGTGTTGAAAGTGCTTCCCAAGCTGGGACATCCTTAGGACGGAGCACTGCGATGCCTAAAGAGGAATTCATACCCTCATTCAAGGGGATCAGGCTGCAAGTTGATCCCTGAATGTATCCTCCAGGCACCATGTGCATCCTGTGCTGTGAGCTGGAGCCCTCTCAGTGTATACAGTACAAAATTAAAGGCATTGGTCTGGAAATCTTATGAAAGAAAAGCCATCAGAGTTAACCGCCCTCAATTTTATTACGTAACCAGACAGAACAGTTGAGACTGGAATGTCAGATTTCCCCTTCAAGCACAATTCACAGTTTCATATTTGCTTTGTATCAGAAAAGAAATATCAACTCACTAATATGCAGCTGGGGTTCATCCAGTGAGGTACAGGCTCAGAATAGAGAGCAAAAACTCACTGCAAATGGCTCCACGAGCCCTCAGGGAGCAGCAGATGGTCTCCAGCTCTTCCTTTAGATCATTTCACCCAGTATGTGCCACCACAACGTTCAGCGGATACCGGAGGGGATGCAAGTGTGCAAGAGCTAGTGAGTGATGAAAAGCCATCAGAGAAGATTTGCACAAGCAAGTAAGAGACTGACTACACAAAGTTGTGGTAACATTCTTCCCATTCAGCACAACAAAGAATTAGAGTAGTTAGCCCTGCTGATGACAAATCTGTTACATCAGTGGATTACAATCATTTAAGAATTACAGTCTGCAGTTCAGTAAAACAGTAAGAGGAAAACAACAGGTTAGTAGTTATTATGTGAAATCCTAATATGCATTTTACTAGAGGTCAATAGTGAAAGATCATGAAGAGAAAATTCCAGATGCTATGGATCTGCAGAAGTTTTACAAAATGTATAAAGTATTGTGTTTCTCTACAACAACCAAAACCCTTACAAGTGCAGGTATATACGTGACATGAAAATATTGCTTCACTCACTCAAACAGGGGCGGGAGAGATCTAGAGAAAAAGCAGCATGCAAAAAAACCTGGAACTAGAGCAGATCCTGCTTTCAGACACTGACCTACAGTACAAAAGAAGCCTACTTATACAGGTTGCAAAAGGTTTCTGAAATCAATACGCTGGCACTTACTGTACAATAATGTTAACTGATTAACATAAGCTATGAATAAATATTAAGCCACTTCATAAAGCCTGCACAGGCATTCATGGTGGCAGAGAAAGCAATGCAGACATACTTCATTGTTCCCAAATAAAACAAGAATAGAGAAAGATTTCCCAAGCAGGAAACAGTAAACTACACAGCCAGACTAACTGTATTAGGGGTAATTACAGAATAAGTAATGTTATTTTCAACAGCTTTCTTATGTGTGTGCAGCCACTAAAATCCTCACTGTGAGACTTTATCAGGACAGAAAACAGAGCATTTGGTAGGATAGCTAGTTTAATTTCTCCCCCATGTTTACAGAAACACAAGAAAAAAAAATATCTGACTATGGGAGGAAAAAACCTTGTCACCTAAATGTAGTTATTTCTTCAACTGTTAGAGTCAAGTCCCCATGGTTTCTTTCCCAAAAATAAACAACAACAACCAAAAGAAAAAACAAAAACAACCCCCAAACCACCAAACTCAAAAAAAAAATTCCCCAACAAAAACAAAACAAACCCATTTGAGAAGAGCGTTCCATGGGATAATATCCAGCAGCAGATGTTCCAACACAAACATGTCTATCAGATCAGTGACTACATTTCAAGCCCAAAAGTCACCACATGGAAGGGGTTTCAGAGGCAGGGGGATGTTAGCCCTACAGTTAAAGCTCTAATACGAGAGGGGAGATTCGGGAATGGAGTAAAGGAGGGAGGAGGGAGTCACTGAATCACAGGAGATAAGAAGTGCACACAAGTTTCTAAATGAAGCACAGACGAAGTGAAGGGCACAAGAGTCATCTACAGAGGGTCACAGGTTCTGACAGCACTGGAGTTTGTTGGATTTCTGTCCGTCGGTGGTTGGTGGGACACTGATGTCGACGACGTTGTTGCCGGGAGACTCGTCGTGCGCAGACCGGTCGGCGATTTGCTTCTGCGACACGATGCGGTAGATTTCTGCCAGAGAACACACAGGTTAGAGCCCAGGGGGCACGGGCCAGGCTGCCCAAGAATGTGCCAAAACCCAAGAATGAGAAAATTTAACCAGGGAATCTAGCCTGAGCAGATGTGACGTGCAACATCTGGCTGGCTCTTCCAGCTCTGGAATGGGTAAGCCAGCTCCGTCTGGAAAAGTTATTAAGACAATAGTCCTCACTGTCTTCCACAACAGCACTTCCTATCCTGTTCTTTTTCAATGACCCCATGAACATGGGGATTATTAAAAGGAGCTTTTAAACGGGGAAGGAGCAGGAATGCTCATTTCTAAACAGAGGATCACTTTTCTGATTAAAAGAAAAAAGGGAAACATACTCTAGAAATGCCAATCACCAGGATGCTGGGAAACATCCTGCACAGCAGCAGTGACAGTTCCCTGCTTCCCACCTCAGCTCCTGGCAAGCTGCTACCACCAAAGATCAGCAATGCTCCTCTCTGCAACAAATCAGTTTCCTGACTTATGACAGTAAAAAGCCACATGGATCCATAAAACCCCACGTTGATCCAAATTAATTCATTGGCCTCAAATTAGTTTATGCCTGAAAGCACCCAGAGCCACAAAGCTGTAACCGCTGAAGAGAGGCTGCTGGTTTAAAAGCCTTCAGAAACAAACCATTTTAACTGCATAGTTAGGAGAAATAATATAAGTTGAAAGGTTTTTAAATTACTTATTTCACTGACTGGAGCCTGTGTTCCAACTTCCCTCCATTGTGAAACAGGAAAAGGGCAAGTACCTCCCTGGAAGTCTGTGGTAAATATTATGGTCACATTCATACAGCCACAGGCCCAAAACAGCAACACACAGAGCCTTTAGTAAGGATTAAAAATCATGGGGGACTGTACAGAGATGGTTTATGGTGGGGTTTTGTTAGGTTTTTTTTTTTTTATAAAGAAGCTGCACGTATCTATGTTGTTTGAAATGGAAACCTTGAACCCAAGGCCAATCTCTGCCACTGGCTGCCTATTCAGCTCTTGCTGAAAGGGATGAGGAGAGCTGCTCAGAGGCAGTCACCTCCTCTTTCTTTTTCCTGGTCCACAGGTTGCTCAGAGCAGCTGTGGCTGCTCCATCCCTGGAAGTGTCCAAGGCCAGGTTGGAGCAACCTGGGCTAGTGGGAGGTGTCCCTGCCCATGGCACAGGGACTGGAACAAGATGAGCTTTAACCCAAACCATTTTGGGATTCTATGATCTTCCTCTAATTGCAACACATTTCTGTTACCAACAGCTGGCCAGCACCAGACTTGGCGACCCCAATGCTCTATAGTGCTTCCCTGCACACCCCTGCAAAAGGAACCCCAAAGATCTTGCCTTCAGAACTCACCTTATTAATGCTCAGCTTTTTTTCCAGTAATAGACTCTCACTGATACATAATCAAGACACAGTAAGGCAAAGCCAGTTTTTTTGGTCAACATCCAATAAGCAAAACAGACCAGACACTGCTCCATAATCAAGTAAAACCAGAACAAAGGCTTGTTCTTGTTTAACTGAAGTCAATGTCTGGTCAAAGAAAGTTCAGGAAATGCCCATCTTGAGATGTTGTGGGACATGTAGATCAAGCACAACTTCACAAACCAGTGCACAGGGACAAGACTACAGAGACAGTTAATTAGCCCAGAATTCAGCTCTAGTAAGGAATTGGATTTTGCCAACTCTGTGTTCACTGTATGGAGCTTAAAGAGTTTTTCAGGAGACAGAACAAACACCCTTGTAAATTGTCCCCCCTATAGACAAGATTCAGATCTCTTGGGGTAGACAGAAATAGAGCAGTAATCCAATACCAGTCTGATCCCAGTCTTCCTATTCAGATAAGATTTTTAAGGGTTCTTTGCCAATTACTTTTCTCAGAGTGGGACACTGCTTTGAAATATCAGCTTCACAGAATCACAGAATAGTTGGGGACCTCTGGAGATCCTTCAGTCCAACCCCCTGCCAAGGCAGGGCCACAGGGAGCAGGTGACACCAATTAGAAGGCTTGGAAACTACACATCATTCCCAGCATTCATTTCCAAAACATTCCAGATAACTGCAAAACATGCCCATGAAGATCCACCACCTCAGGAACTCCCCTGAATCCACAACAAACCCTACCTGTAAGGATGTTCTTGAAGGCTTCTTCTACATTTGTTGAATCCAGAGCAGATGTTTCAATAAAAGATAAGTTATTTTTTTCTGTAATAAATAGAAAGTTTTTTCAGTTAAAACCTTTAATACAACCTTATTTCACCTTTACTTTGAGGTTTTTACCTTTATTTTTAGGCCAAATCAGCCAGGGCACAGTTGTTGTTCCTTTTCCCTGTTTCACAAGGAACACTTTGTTACACATTTAGCTGCTGTGTTTCAGCAGCATCTCCTTTGCCCACAGTGTGAGAACATTTTCCACTGCAGCCCTTGCTCAGTCAAGCAACACAAAACATCATTCTCCTCTGGCTGCAGATCACACCCAGAAGAACCTTGAGCAAGAGCCCTGGCAAAAGCAAGTCAGCTGCCACAGAGCCACAATTCTCCTCTGCCACCCCAGGAAGATCAACAGACCTACACTTTCCTAACCAGACCCCACTTCCAAATCACAGTAACTCCCACAATACAGTCCATTTTCTTCCTTCCTCTTACAATGCAAAAGATTTTTTTAATTAAAAAAGGAAGTGATTGACACCAAACTTCAAACTAGAATGGTTCTGTCCCATCTGCCCAGGAACAGGCAAATTTCAGTCACAGAGCTTAAACTGGGACCATCGCTGGTGGTTTAAAACAGCCTTCACAGAGAGTCAGGGGCAGAAAACAAGAAGCTGAACAAAGTGACCAAACTAATAGGCTACCTGAGGCACCCACCAACTTGTTTTGCTTCTCTTAGATAAATGTCACTTCTCATTCATCTGAAAATTTGAAGTGGTTGTACGACCCACAGGGTACTCACTTACCAGCAAACTTCAGCGAGCGTGTTCAAGCAAGCCCTGGTAATATTTCTAGAGGTATTTTAAAGGCTGTACATTCAAATTCCACCTCCAAGCTTGACAGCCCCACAAAAGTCAGCTGAATGTCCCCAGGCCTTTAGGAGCCAAAGAGTATTTGACCAGTGCTCTGACAGGTAAGGAAGGGAGGAGGAATGCAGTGGCAGCAGCTCACATAACCCACGTAACTTCTCCCAACAATTGATAACTTTCAGGTCTGATGATTGCTGCACTAAAGTGAGACCAGATGACAATACTCTGTGCATCAGTGCTCTAGAGCAGAAACCACCCTGTCTAAGAGAAGGTTCAGCATTCATCTGCAGCTATACACATTGATATCTACTCAGCAGAACCAGGCTTCTAGGAAGGAAGGAAAGATATTTTGTGTTGTGGCATTTTTTGTTTGTATTGTGGCATTTTCTCTTCCAAAT
This sequence comes from Pachyramphus minor, assembly GCA_013397135.1. Classification (NCBI taxonomy): domain Eukaryota; kingdom Metazoa; phylum Chordata; class Aves; order Passeriformes; family Tyrannidae; genus Pachyramphus; species Pachyramphus minor. The sequence goes on along the minus strand of VYXB01010190.1, from coordinate 365,067 downwards.
GTTGCTCGCTGTTTCTAGCCTTGTTAGAGGAAGTGTTTAATCTTCAGCTATCAAGCAGCTCAAGGACAGTGTTTCAAAAACATGTACTACCACTAGATTTAAAGAACAACAGAGAAACCCAAACCAAAAATAACCATTTTAAAAAAACCCACCCACCAAACACACAACAACCAAAACCAAAAACCCAAACCACACACGCAGGTTAACAAACCAAGTTATTTTAACTAAAAAAAAAAAAATAAAAAAATCTGAATTTTTTTTTAAGGTCAAAACTAAAGCTTGAGGCGAGGGGTGAGCTGGCAGAAAAGGAGGGTCCCACAGGTTTTTGCCACCCCTGCCCAGGTACCAACCTGCGAAGGCTCTGGCCTCGTCGGTGGGCACCGCGCGCAGGTGGCGCAGGTCGCTCTTGTTCCCCACCAGCATGATCACGATGTTGTTGTCCGCGTGGTCCCGCAGCTCCTTCAGCCAGCGCTCCACGTTCTCGTAGGTGAGGTGTTTGGCAATGTCATAGACCAGCAGGGCCCCGACAGCACCCCGGTAATACCTGAAACCACGAGGCACAGCCCTTTACAGAGAGCTCAGTCCCAGGCACACCAACAAACCTGGCTCTTCTACACTGGTTTCCACTTTGGAAAAAAGGTGTGCTGACGAAAATGCTGCTGTTGGGGGGTTTTTTAAAGCCCAAAACCAAGTTCCAAATGCAGCTCTTCTTTCTACTGGCATTTCTAAAAAAACCCAGTGTATCCACCAAAATGCTGGAGAGCCTGAAGAGGCCAGAACACTTTGAGTCTGCTCAAACAGCGGGCACAAAAACTCACCATTTCAGAAGTGGTACTGCTGGGACGTTTTGTGAAGTTATAACTTAACCTTCCACTAGGAAAACACTCCTCAGTAAAATGTCAGTATTTGCTCCTGATCCTTCAAATATCTCCTGCCTCTCTTACAAATTACAGAGGGGACTCTGGGCTGCATTGTCACTATCCACATCTAATCCAAGAACAGAGTTTGCTCCCTCAGGGCAGGTTTGGGCCCGTGTCAGCACAAGCCAAGGGCTCAGCACGGTACAAGCCAACCTGTGTCATCAGTCCCATAATGTCCATATCTCTGCTCCACACAATCCTAACAGCACCTGTCTGACACGTTGTTGAACCAAGTCAGGGCACCAAGTCAGCAGAAAACATTCCCCTGTCCCTGCTGGCTGAGCAGGCAGAACTGGCTGAGCCGTGTGTGGAGCAGGAGCTCGTGCCAGCACAGAGGAGAGGCAGGATCACAGGACTGCAGCTGCACTGGCTCCCAGCAGCCAAGCCTGTTGTTGTTGAACCAGACTTAGCAACAGTCTTTACAGCAGGAAGAACAATTCAAGGGTCACAAAAAAATCCTGAAAAGCACACAAACAGTTCTGGAAAAGATGCAATTTGAAATTGCCACTTACAGCTGCTTCTGCATTGCTTTGGGTCTGCATCCCCTTCCCTATAGATTGCTCCCTATGGGCTCCAGGTTCTCCTGGTTTTCTCCCATCTTGACAAAGTTCCCCTTACCTTGAGTTTAATGATAGTGGCTCAATCTGTGCATGACTCAGAAACAGGTTTTTACCTTTAGAAACCAAAACACATCTGTAACATAACAAAAATCAACTCACTGATCAGAAGATGCCCTAGAGAACCAGGCCTGACCAGAGGGTTTGCTTTTTGTCCTCTGCCAGATACTCCTACCTGCACAGAAACAGGTACACCCAGAGGTACATCTTAAGACACTCTGTGGATTAACAGGGTGTCACAGGTGAAAGCTTCTCACCACCCTGTTCTAACCAGGGATGTGTCTGATGCTGCAGAGTCAGCACTGTCACAGGTGCCTTCCTACTTCCTGGCTGCTCAGCATGTGCACCCCTTGACCTAATTTTCAGGGCTGTGACTAATTTAAAGTCATTGAGATTTCAAGGGACTTTGTGGCTGCAGACTGTCCTAAAAATACCCTCAATCTCAAGACTGAAGGGACAGCAGAGACTCCATACCACTGGTGTTACATTAACCCACCATGCCTGGACCAAAACTTGATGCCAACAGTACCCAGCTTCCATCCATAATGACACTCACTCCACCTGATGAACACAGCACATCCAGGGCAGACAAAAAACCACATCACAAGACTCAAACAGAATCTCCTACACTTTTGATTTAAGCTATCATTAGTTTCTATAATAGTAACTTGAGAATCTAAAAACTACTATCATATTAATCAAGGAATACAACAAAAGTATTTGCTATCTCATGAGTGTGATCCACACTGGAGTCTGTCATAACGATCTTGTCACATGTCCCAAAAATGCTTCATGAATTCTCTACCCATACATTTATCTGCAGCATCTGTGCTAGAATTCTTCTGAGCAAAGGCACAGTACTCACGCTGAGGTAATGGCACGGTATCGTTCCTGGCCTGCAGTATCCCAGATCTGGGCTTTTATCGTCTTCCCATCCACCTGGATGCTCCTGGTGGCAAACTCCACCCCAATGGTGCTCTTACTCTCCAGATTGAACTCATTGCGTGTGAAGCGTGACAGAAGATTACTCTTCCCGACTCCAGAGTCTCCAATCAGCACAACTGAAAGAAGAGACATTATTGGCACAATTAACGCCTCGCCCCGCTGGTGTGGCCTGGCAGGCAGCACCCACAGAACTCTGCAGCCACAAAAACACCAGAGAGAGTCCCATGGGCAGCTCCTCAGACTTCACTACTCACAGCTTGCTTTCCCCAGCCCCAAAACCACCCTGAGCTGCTCTGTAGGGAGCTCAGTACTCAGAGGTGGAAATGAGAAATCGCTACAGCAACTGCTGAAGCCAAAGGTGCTTTGGAGGCCCCAACCACCACAGCAGGCAGAGACAGGAGATGTCCCTTGGCAGAGGAAGGCTGCAAGCCACATTTTAAGAAACACTACAGGCAAGAACACAGCATCAGGCCACCTGTCTGCCCAACAAAAGCCTGTGTACAGAATAAACCTACTCTATTTTCATTAAAAACACAAAACACCCAAATAAACAATTATTAGCAGTCCCTGTTGGAGTCATACAGGGCATTTTATTTCAATAATTTAATTCATAAATATGTTCACTACAAAAAGGGGAAAACAGGAGACATCTGATACTACAAGCAAGATACAAAGCAAAGCAGAACTTCATCAGCAAAACGAGTTCTAGTAGGCTGCATGAGAAGTAAAAGATGAGCTACAAGCTCTGCCTCCACATGCAGTGTTGCCATGTTAACAGAAAAATGTTAGTGCAGAGAGATCTTCAGCAGAGAAGCCTGGCATTCCTGAAAGGAATTGTGAAAACAAAAGGTACATCTTGTGGTAGGAGGTTCCCTCTACTTTGGGGCTTATCGACAAGAGCTAGAAACAACTGACAGGAACAAGGCTGAAGCAGCTGAGCCACCCTCCCTTCAGCTCCACAAACTGTATCACACAGGCTTTGGAATTCAAGTGGCCTGGCTCAAGCAGAAGGAGAAAAGGCAGCCAGCCTCTGGCAGCTTTCTTCAACCTTGGGAATGAATATTCCCTACCTAAGTTCAAACTACAGATTTGCTGATCTTCCTCATTCATATGATCTGTTTTTCCTATAGAAAAGCAGACACAAGCAGAAAACATTCCCAATCCTTCCACGATTACAAAAGAATCTTCTCATCGCACACTTCCAGGATGAGCTCACCAAATTTCTCCCAGGGCCAAGGATTGTACTTGTCTTTCAGTGTTACTACAGTTTTTCTCTGCTCAGGCTGTTGTTTGAGGATGCAGCTCTGGCAGGGCCCTGCTCCAGCTCGCTGCCTCCCTGCCCCTGGAACACATTCCCGGGGCTGCTGCTGGACCCTGGCTCTGCTGTGACAGGGGGATTGTTGAAATGCTCTGGGTGGCCCCTCCAGCATCTCATCTGCCTGACAGCACAGACAGACAATTGTGTGAGCACAGCTGAACAGGCAAAACACAACAGAGGCAGGAACGGGCAGCCAGCGAATCGTGGAAGGCACCACAGCTCCCCACCCGGGATGGCCCATACCAGCTCTGCTCAGGGCCTTCCTGGGCAAACTGCCTAAACCATTTTTTTAGGGTATGAGAACAGAGAGATAAAAAAAGATTTTATTACGAGTTCTAACTCTAGGATTCTGCTAGCTTTATTTTCCACACAAACAGTTTTTCCTCACTAATTCCATGGGGTGTTCCAAGAACAGGACAGAGGTCACCCATCTTGCACAGGGATCTGCAGGCTGGGGTTGGCTCAATCCTACAGCAAAGCCCTGACCAGAGCCAAGGGTAAGAACATCCACCACACAAGGTAGACCAGCTGCAAAAACCCCTGATGTTTCCAACTGTTTCTGAAGGAAGTTACCTTCCCACAAATTTGCAATGGCAGAAAGCACAACTTTCCCGGTTCACCTCCCATCCTCTGGCATTTTAAAATGATCAGTTTTGGGCATAAACAGCTCCCTGATCATTAATTCCATCTGTCACAGGAAGAAAATTCCAGGGGTCCCACACTCCTGTGGCTGGTTCCCCTCACAAGGCTGCCCCATGTTCCAGCAGAGCTTGTAGGAGAGCATTTTTGAGAAGTTAAAGGAAGGCAACCAGACCCCAGCTCAACAAAAAACATTCTCTCTACCCTACAGTCTCCAAGTGCCTCTTGCTAATACTCAATCCTGAGCATTAAATGAGCGATTCCACTTTCAGGAGAAAGAGGCCAAGGCTGGAGGTCCCACATGCAAAAACAACCCACAAACTTTTATTTTCTATGGGAGCTGAGCAACCTTCAACATACTGGACTAAGTGATTAAATCTTGGGAAAGTTTCTAATTTGGGAACAGGCCACCAGACAGCATTGCCTGTTCACATTCAGAAGTCATGACACAGTAGAAAAGAAAGTTCCAAAGGAGAGCTAAGAGTCTCAATACTCCCTAAACACACCTCCCCAGAACTGACTAATTCACTCCCCAAATGGCCCTTAGGGCCACACTGCTGATGGAAAGGTGCCCTGGTTTCATCTTGGAAGTGATCTGAAGCAATACCTGGCAGCAGTCATCATCAGATGGCACTAAGGATGCAGACAAGCCTCGCTCAGCACCCTGTTTACATCCTGTCCTTCAGTTCTTACTGATTTCTCCCTCCTCCAGCACCCTGTGCCAGTGGTGGGTTATTGTTCACCACATCATCCATCCATCAGCCCACTCACCACCCTCACTTTGCTTCCCCAGTCTGGCCAGGCCCCACAACACCCAAACCTAGAGCACAGTCCCACCACCCAACACCCACCCCACACCTCAGGATCCTGGTACAGAGCAAGCAAAAGTCAGAATTCAAAACCCAGGGCAATACATTTTTAGTAAGAAAAGGAAAATAAATAGAGCCTGTTTAGGATAGAATTGTAAATACAGTATTTTATTAATCTTGAAAAAAAGAATATATTCTTTTGAACAATCAAGAAGATTGAGACTCCCTCTAGCAGAGATCACCTAAGCAGAGTTCATGATAAATCTAAAGTACATAAGGTTGCCAGATATTGGTGACTAATAGGACATGCATTTGTTTTTAATAAGCACAGCCTTTGTTGGGCTGAGGCTTTAATCAGAGCAGTCTATATTCCCACAAAGGTAAAAGAAAGCTCTTTTGCCTAACACTGCTTCTCCCTGCCTTTTTGATGAGCCAGCACATATCTGCACAACCTCAAATTTAATTTTTAAAATAAAAACCAATAATAGCTAATCTTCAAGAGCAAAATTAATGCACATTTTAATAGGTATAAGCCTTCCAATATTTTTAACAGTTATTCGAAGGTCATGAATTCAATTCCAGAACAACCCATTCAAAACTCATCCTGAAGAGTTCCTGCTTTTTCACCAGCCCAGATACAAAATTAACTGGGAGCAGAGCCCTGAACCACTGGCTTTGCTGGGGTCACATCCCCTGGGCAGCCACACTGCCCTGCCCAGCCCTGCACACACAATTCAGCTCCTTCCCCTAAAGGTTGGCTCGGGCAATTTGGTAACAAACAGCAGTTTGTTGTGATCAACAAAACAAGCAGTTCTGACTGTTGGGACACTCACCAAAGAAAGGAAAATTTGGAATTAAGGTAAAGAGGCACTAGGTCAGCAGAGCAGCTTTGACTATAACCACACTCACACCCCCAAACCTCCCACGTGCTGGTCCCCACAAGCCAGTAATGCTCATCCAGCCCTGCTGGAATGGCCAGTCCTGGAGCTCACACTCCAGGGAACCAGGGAACACCAGGACCAGCTGCACACAGGAACTGCTGCTGCCAACTTTGAGGCCACTTTCACCCCGAAAAACTGATGCAGAGGCAGCACTTCCCATGAAGGAGACTGGCAATAATTGGGGCTCTTTGCCTTTGAAACATTTCATCAGGCTCATTAATATAATCCATTCTAAGTGACAGAAGTTCCTGTACAAGCAGCTCCAGATCTTCCACTACATAAAAGTATAAGAACTGTGACTTTAGAGCACCACTGCAGTCATCCTAAATAAAATTACAATGCAAGGATGGGTGCAATTAAATGGGTGCAAATGAAAAAGCTAAAATTAGAGTGCAGCCAAATTTCCTTTAGAAATAATGGTACGGGAAATGGCCAAGCCTTAAACTAATAAAGATAAACTTTCCCAGATTGAAACCCTCCTACACCACTATTTCCAACTCTGACCACTACATGTGACTGACAGAACTGAATTCAAAATCCACTTGTGTAGTTAAGAAGGGGCTGAACAACAAGCCAACCAAACCCCTGGACATCATTGTGTCAACTGCCCTTGATATTTAATTCCACCATTGGAGGAGGCAGAACGGAAAGGGAGTTGGTCCTGCAGCAGAGACCTCATCCCACTTGGTCCCAATTATATTATTTCTTCTCTAGTCCCAAAAAATCTTAAAGGAAGGAAGTAAAAGATGAACAGATAGGAAAGGGTTTCTTTGTGGCCTTGATTATTTATTTTTTAAAAAACCATCCACACAACAACCCCTCCCAAAAGACAGCACAGAAAAGGACAATTCTCTCCCCCAGTTTTCATTAAGTACTACAAAGTGTGCCAGCACCAGTCCAGCACAGATCCTGACCAAATGGCTTCAGGTTAAGTCTCACTCCAGATAATATTAAAACCACATATCAAAGCAGCACAAGTATTTTTAAAAGACAAATGCAGTCTTCCCTACCTAATTGGCTATTCAAAGGAGGAAAGGGAGTAAAATTTTTAGGCTTTCAAGTTCCTGGCTATTAAACCACCTGGGAAACAGACAGTGGAATGACTTCAGAAGGAAACTACTTTAGACCCAGACAGTTTAGCATATTTTTGGAGGTTGGTCTCCTTTCCATAGATGGAGAAAAAAATAAGGGAGTTTTCCCCTCTCTGTCTTCAAGACTGTAAGACAGATACAGCAAACAGGCAAAGACATCCACAAAATATTTCCCACAGATTTGCTCTTTCCTTTGGTCCACAAGTAGAGTGGAATCACTGCTGTCCTTGTCAGGGTCCATGTGTGTCTTGACATCAAACTCCTGTGAACCTGTCACGGCAGCAAGTGACCCCGCAGCCCCCTGAGCACCCACGGACAGCACCATCGGTGCTGCCCTTACCAAGAACGAACTCTTGGGGGTGAAAATCAGGTTTGAGCCACTCTACCACAGTAGAGACCTGGTGCAAAACCGGCTGGGAAACCGAATGTGAAGTGTTACACCCACCTGTGCTGCTCCTCGGGCCACACAGGCTGAGCTGGGGGATGCTCCGCACGGGCAGGAGCCCGGGCTGGGGATCCACCCACGGGACAGAAACACCACGGGGGGATCCCCCCGCGCAGGAGGAGCAGCACGGAAGCCTCACACAGCCCTGGGCAGCCCGACACGCCACGGGGGTGGTAAAACACCCACGGGCACAGCCAGACGAACGCGCTACGCTCCCAGGCTCGCGGTGCTGCGCTCAGCGGGGCCCTGCCAAGGAGCGGTCACCGAAGCCGAAGTTCTTTTCAGCTGCGGCTCGACACCGGGCGATCTCCGGCCACCCCCAGCCCCGGCGGGCACCGCCCCGGCCCCGTTTCCCCCGGGGATCCCCGCGGCCCGGCCCAGGGCGGGGCGGGCAGGCCCGC
>VYXB01010190.1:342942-356175 GCA_013397135.1 Pachyramphus minor | reverse complement strand
CCGTTTGAAGGGGGGTCGCTGGGCGGTGGGGGCGTCGCCCCGGTTGATTGAGAGTGAGCCCCGATCGCTGGAGCATCGTGTTTTCTCGGGGTTTTGGGGCCCGGCCCGGGGGTCGGGGCTTCCCCCTGCGGCCCCCTGTCCCGCCCCGTGCTCCCGGGCTCACCTTCCTGCCAAACAGCGACCGAAAAGGCTGTTCTGGCAAAAACATCCCCTCGCGGTGACACAATTGCTCAAGAGGAACTTTTCCCCTTTTTTTCCCCTGGCACGGCTTGAGGCGATTTCCCGAGCGAAGCAGTGGCCATAGCCCAGGGCCGGTGGGACATCCTTCTCCTTCCCGACAGCAGCGGCTCATCCCCGCAGCGCGGTCCAGGATGCAGGACCAGCCTCACGGAGCCTCTCGGGGAGCCCCCCCGGTGTCCCCGCTGCCCTGGGGACCCCCGTCCTGGTGACCTGTGCACACCGACCCCGTCACTGCCCTGACGCCCGTGATCTGTGGTTGGACAAACCCTGACGAGGGGGGGGAAGCTGCCGCCTCCCTCCTTCTCTCTGGGATGTGCTGGGAAGCCGCTCTGCTCAGTGTTTCTCACTTTCCGGGCTCTTCACCGCATGTCTGCCCTAGTTTCCTCCCCCGAGGAGTGTTTATCCGACTAAAGGATTAGTGGGTCGCCAACATCACAGAGGAGCAGCAGCAAGGCTGAGACATGGGGGACAGAAAAATTGGCTTTGGACCTTGGGAGATGCTCAGAGTGGGAACAATGTCAGGGTGGGGAGAGGTTCAGCCCCTCCAGGCTGCCCTCAGCTTCCCCCAGACACCTGAACACCCTGGACAAATGGGATCATGGTGTCCAAGGGGTCCCATTTCCCAAAACCAAGTGTTAATAGATGAGTTGGGGCAGCAAAGAGGCAGCAGGAAGACTGATAGTGTGTCAGCTCAGCAGGGTGTCCAGCCCAGTGACAGCCAGGCTGGTAATGGCCCAGTCTCTGAGAACCAGCATGCTGCAAACACACTGCAAACACACTGCAAGCCCACACTGCTGGGTATCAGGTGACCGTGTTGCATATCAGGCAATGGAAACAGGAGGGAAGGAAAGCCAAAAATTCATAGAATGAGTGGTCTAGGAAAGATTCCAGCTCCAGCCTAGCAATGGGTTGGGCCAGTTGTTCTTCTGTGACTGACAGTGATTGCTGGAGGAGTGGGGAGGAAAGCTTTCATTAAGTCCAAGCTATAATCAAACATCACTGTGTCAAGTAGACCATGGCATGAAGTGCAATGTCCAGTCTTTCCTTAAACATCTCCGGGGATGATGACTCCACCACCTCCCTGGGCAGCTCATTGTGATGTCTAATCACCCTTTGTATGAGGAAATTCCACCTAATGTCTAACTTAAAGCTCCGCTATCCCCACCTGTCTGCTTTCGCCAGCAAATGCTTGTCCCCAGCCAGAGGTGACATGTCTACAGTCTCTGTGCAGAGCTGCTGGAAAGGGAAGCAGTCCTGTGATTGCCTTCCTAACTGAGTTACTGTTACTGAAGGACTTTGGGTAAGTTGGGCAGCTGTTAGTAATTCATTTTGCAGCGGTGTAAATTCCTGGAGCTGCCCACGCTTTCTGTGCTTGGCTGTCTGTTGCCTCTGTCCCTCCATGGGCTTTATCCTGAAATCATCTCACCATAGTGACTAAATATTTCTTTGGAAGAATCAGTTTTTCCCCAGCTGACCGTATTCCATCATCATTTTGAGTTACCTCCCACTTTTGCCATTGTCTCTTTTTTTTCTGTTGATCCATCCTTCTCAAAAATGATTTGAGAGTCTGTCAAATTTGCCCTTTCACACTGGGCAACCATCAGAGCCACAGTGGCACATCCTCCCAGAGGTGATGCCTGGCGATGCCACTCTGGGGATCCCACTGGCACCACCCCAGACTGTCACTGCTGGGACCAAAGTCCCTTTGCAGCAGCAGCTCCAGTGACCCAAGAGAGTCCCTTTGTGACCCCCCCACACCCTAGGCACACCCTGCAGCTCCCACTGCAGCCACACACCAAGCCTGCACTGCCACTGTGAGTAGTCCTCAACAGGCAGCAGGGGTCCTGAAAACCCCAAATATTTTCTTACCTCTGCTGAAGAGCTGTCAGGACTATGCCATCTGCTTTTCTTTTTAATAAAACCCTTTTTTAATAAATAAAGCTTGTTTTTTTATAAAAAACTTGCTCAAAATGGTCACCTAAGATGCTGCAGCTTGTCCTGGGAGCCTCAGCCTCTGCAGTGTCCCAGGATGCAGCTGCCTGCCTGGGGTACTTGAGCCAAGATTTTCGCTTCCCGGCCTCTTATTGGGATCTTAGAGGGGTCCATGAGTACCCTCAAGGAGCTACTCCAGAACACTCTGCTTGGGAGGTGTCCCTGGTAAAGGTGAAGGTGCAGAGTCGTGCCAGATACATCCACAAGAAACTCAGTTTGTGCTCCGTGCTCCTGAGCTCTAGTGGAAGAGCTGAAGCTGCTTGGAGGACTGGGACAGTCCTGGCACCCCAGTGTCTGCCAGGCACCCAAGGCATTTGGGGTCAGGGTCAGCTTTGTGACCCTTGCTACTGCTGGTGAGGCTGGAAGTGCCTGGAGAGCGTTGGTGGGTGGAGAAGTTGTCTCTTGCTCTCATTTTGCTGTTCCATGGCTGTGTGGCAGGTTTCAGATCCCGGGGAGGCTTTGCCCATTTGCCTTTTTTGTTTAGTTGAGGTGCACCACCACTGCGGGGGGCTCAGGGTGGTACCTCTGCCTTACCCACCCCCGCACCTCTGTGCCACTGGTGCAGGAGTTCAGCCCGTCCATCCAAGCTGGTGCAGCTCTGTGTACACACAAACACCTTCCCTTTTTGCCAAAGAGTGATTTGGATTCCACTGTTAAATAAAAAAGGGCTCAAGGCCCCACTGTCGTGTCTCCCACCAGTTGTTCCTGCTGTTCAGAGGGAGCTTTGTGCAGCAGGTCAGGGCTGTCCTCACTTTTTGGGGGCACAAAAACATCTGGGCTGGGACACTGGTACCTGCTGTGCAACATTGCCTGGATCTGCCCTGTGAGAATCCCAGATAAATTTGGTTCTGCTGAGGCACACGGCAGCCCCGAGCCACCATTTGGAGCACAGCCCCAGGCTGTCCCGCAGTGTTGCAGGTCCCCAAAGCCCCATCCCACAGAGTCGAGGCCCCGCAGCCTTTGGCCGTATCCCATCCCCACCTCCGGCACAGCCCCCGGCACTCAGGGAGCCACAGCATCCCCTCTGCCATCTGTCGCTGGGGCTTTGCTGGGCTGATCTCGAAGCCCGGGGTGGTCCATCCCTTCGGGAGCTGCTGGAGCCGCGGGTCCCGGCCCCCAAAGGAGGCAGGGCCGGTTTTGGGGAGCAGCAGCGCTCGGTCCCCGCGCTCCGGCAGCGCCGTCTCCCGCTGTCGCTGGAGGGAGCCCCGCGGCAGCTCCCAGCTGCTGTTCAAGTCGTTGTTAGAAACGCAGGAGCCGCAGGATTCCAGAGGGGGTTTCAGATGAAAACAGAGAGCCATAACTGGCTGTTTCTGCAGAGGGACCTTGAAAGGACCCCGGAGTGCCACACGCTCCAGGACAGCGACATGGGGTGGCACTGATGGGATGTGGAGGCTTGTGCAGCCAAACAGGCAAGATTGAGACACACAGGAAAGCAGCAGCCGTGATCCCTGGGAGAGGCAAGACTTGGGCATTTACCAAACCCTGGCTGGCCTCCAGTGCCCACTGCACCGGCCACCAGCAGCTCCTGTAAATCAAATGCACCACTAGGAAGCAAATCCCAGTCTGCCAGAAAAACCTGGCAATGAGTAAATGCAGCAGAGCTCCCTCACCAGCTATTTGATGCATAAAAAGCACCTCAGTCTCATCACTTCAGCATCCAGACTAAAACATGCCCCAGTATCTGCTGGGGCGCTCAGGGACTAAGCAAGTTTTGAATTAAGCAAATGGAATATTAAAAATGTATTTCTGAATGCAGGAGTGAGCAGACAGACAGCACAGAGCTGGGTATAATGGGCTGTTTGCACAGTTTTGCTTGGGGCTATCATTAACCCTGGGATTTCCCCCAGGGAAGCAGGACAGACACAGGAGCTGGGGCCACATTAGGTACATGGGGTATTTATAGTGCTGCTCTGAGGACTAGAGCCACCTCACCTCCTCTTCCTGCAACAAACACTTTTTGTCTCCTTTCCTTGGTTTTCTCCAGCTCTGGTATATGGGAGCTGTTAAAAATATCTGTCTCATATTGTGAGCACTGTGGGAACTTACCCCCATCATCTTCAAGGCTCCTGTACCATCCCCACTTCATTTCATTCCCACATCTGAAATCAGCCCCCAGGAGTTACAATAAAGGCTTTTGGAGATGGCTACACAGTGGGGCTTGTGCTGATCAACTCTGACTTGAGTGGGCCTGGATCATCCAGACCTCAGCCTCTGCTCATTTTCAGAGACTTGCCACAGGCTCTTCCAGCCACCTACAAGGAATATCCCCCTGCTACAAAGGTCTGCCATCAGGGACTGAGGAAATCCAGCTCATCATCATTTACCAACTTGCTGCCCCAAGGCCTGATTTCTAGAAAGAAAAGAAATTTAGAAGTCCATAGACTTAAAACAGCCTGAAAACTGCTGCTGGGCACTATAGCAGGGGTTTGTCTCAGAGCTCCACAAAGCTACAGCTGAAAATGGAGGCCAGAAGGGAGCAGAGTGCCTCAGTCACACTTCCAGTAAGGGAAGTCTCCAAAAGCAGAGCCCTCACACTGCTCCCACACAGCTACCACAGGTAAACCATCAGGCAAATAATCCAGGCAGGACAGTTACAGGCTTGTTTTTATTAAAAGACATCCTCAGAAAAGACATTTTAGTACAAAAAAAAGTTTAAAATACACAAACTACACTTGCTTTTCTTTCCAGCATCAACATTTATAAATTACACCACATTGTTATTAACACTGCATTTAAATATGGAAACAAATTAAAACAAGGAATTCATCAACAGGATCCAACATCCTACATACAACTCTGTACAGTATTTAGCAGCTAGGAGCTCTAGCACAGTAGTCAATATGACTTCAATAGGGCAGGATGCTTGGGAAGCCCCAAGACTGCAGCTTGGCCCGTAACAGTTTTTGGGGACCTGTTTTGGCCACCTCTCCTCAAACACCCACCCCAAAGGCAGAGGTGATGCTGCACTTCAGGGTACTCACCTGATGAGGGGTGGCTTTTGCAGGGAAATGCTGCTGTCCCCTGGCCTTTTAGTGCTGGGACACATGTGGGACACCAGTCCCTCTGCAAAGCACGAGGTGTCTGGAGGGAGAAGGCAGCCCCCAGGTTCAGGGGGCTGACAGTGACAGTGTCCTGCCCAGGGGCAGTCACTGCTCCGTACCTGTGCTGTCCCACTGCTCATCCTACCCCTCCCCAGCAGCACTGGCAGGCTCCAGACACAGCCCCCCCCAGGACCTGGGTCTCATACAAGCAGCTGCAGGATCCCACCCATCATCCTTGGAGCTGGAAGCCGTTTTCCCAGCTCCTGGCAAAATTCCAGCACAGCCAGAAACACAGGTCTTCAAAGGGAAGGCAAATGAGCCCGAGGTCTCCTTCTGCAGAGGTGACTCTCAGATCCCCCACCAAACCCTGTAGCTCAGCGGGGCAGGGGCTGCACAGATGGAGCTGCCCAAGGCTCACTGCCCCCAGCCCTGGCACAGAGGGCACAGAAGCTGCAGGGGCTCTCACAGGAGGGCACGTGAGACACCATTTGGGAACAAGAGTGGGAGATGGGACACAGCAAAGCTCCGTACCCAGTGCCGCGGTCCAGGGCAGTGAGACACTTCATGTGCTCCCCTTGCCCCCGCCACAGGTCATCAAAAAAGTACAGAAATGTTAAGACAGGACAAAACAAAAAAAGCACCAGACAACTTGAACTTGCTGCAGCAGCACATGACAGGTCAGAAGACCCTTGTGCATGCTCTGGAGGTTGATCTCCCTGTTGGTGGCTCCTCTTCAGGTTTGGGAGTTCCCATCCAGGGGTTTTGGCAACATGGAGCTGTTTTACTTATAGCAAGGAGCTGTCGTGCCACTAAAGGGCTGCTAAGCAAGGGAGATCTCCTCAGGGGACTTTCCAGGGAGGGGGGGTTGTCTTCTGTAAACACCAAGTGATGGAGCTCAGGTCCATGCTCCGCAAAGAAGGTCAAAGTCTCAAGTGGCAGCATTAGGGCTCTGCTTCCAGAGCTGCAGGCTGGATTTTCATGATGGTTGACTTCAGTGGGTAGTACCTGCCCTTCCATGTCTTCCAGAAGATTCCCTGCTTGCGCTCGTGCCTCTGGCGGGGGATGGAGCGGAAGTACTTCCCATTGAGGTTGGCATGGCCACAGGTGCTGAACCACCAGCCACCTACAAGGCAACACAGGCAATTTCAACCCACAGCAGTTCCAGGCAGAAAACAAACCTAGGCAGCTCTTGCCCCCCATTCCCCCACATTTCCAGGGCTTCAGGACCTTATGGGATCACCTCATGCACAGCTGAGACACCTCCTGTGTGCAAAACCCCCTCAAAATCTTCACCAGCCCCGTCTCAGGTGGGAAGTCTCTGCTCTGCTTGAAAGGGTTCCAAGCAAGCTGGCAGCCAGCAAAGCTGTTTCAAGGACAGATGCTTGGGCCAAGACCTGAATCATGAACCCCCTCCTCCCCACTGTCAGCCTCCCTCCTGTTCCCTGCACAGCTCCTCCCAAGGATGCAGCTGTCCCAGGGAAGCCGGGGATGAGAAAGGCTCAACACAAAGGGGTCCAGTGCCACAGGGTCCCTGTCCCACTCAGCCACCACCAGACAGTGGAGGGCTGACAGGGAAGTGCACACCACTGCAATAGAAGAGCTTGTACTGACCTGAGAGGTGTTTGGCACAGTTTGTGTCGGCTTTGAGGTCGTGATCACGATCCCGAGTGGAGAAGGGCAGCTGCCTGAAGTCCCCAATGGCATTTTCCAGCTCTCCAGACAGAGGCCCCAGCAGGTTGAGCATGTAGGCTGTGCTCTCACCACCAAGGCTGAAGACAAACTGAACCACCTGTGAATTACCCTCCCAGTCTTCCAGCTCGATCAGGAGATTGTATTTTCCCTCTTGGACAAGGTGATGTATCTTTTCCAGGCCCAGCCAGAAGTCACCTGAAATAGGACCCATGGTATTGGCTGTAGGAACACACACATGCTGTGCAAAGCAGGCACATGAGCAGGCTGCAGAGACAAACAGGGACAACCCAGGACACTGCAGTGTTTGAGTCACTGTCTGGCACCTGCAGGACACAGCAGGAAGATCAAGGACCTCCACTCTGCAAGCAGTGTCCCCCCTCTCCAGCACAGAGAGCTCCAGGGTCAGCAAGGGGAATAAATTTTGCTGAGCTACCCCTTATCACGCAGTGAGAAGATGGACACCATCATCCACCTACCATGGAGGTCTCCAAAGCCATTCTTGTAGGCATCCCACAGCTGGTCGAAGTCCACAGAGCCATCAGTGCGCCTCTGGATCACTGTCCAGCCTCCCTCTGTGGGCAGGGAAAACACAGTCAGTTGGGGTTCCTACTTAAAGAGCACCCTGCTGAGTACACTGGGGCACCTGCTCGGCCTCACCTGCTGTCATGTCACAGTAGACTTTGAACGGCTGAGATCCCACGGGCTGCACCTGGAAAATGCCACTGCTTTGCTGCCCAGCCAGGAAGAGCTGGTGGCAACCCTCTGGGAGCTCTGCAGGGGAAAGAAACAGCAACTGCTTAGATGGCCCCAAGCCCCACTTCCTCAGCAGGTTGCTCCCACCATGGCCCCGGCACTTGCAGCCCTGGCCACGAGCCCGGCCAGCTGTGCTGGGCAGTGGCTGCGGCTCCGGACACGTGCTGGGGATGATGGCCCCCAACTTCAGCATCTTTAAACACTGTGACTCTACACATCTTCCCATTTATCCAAACAGAGTTCCTTGGGCTTCCATCCAAGGCAGAAGCCAGGCATTGGGCCAGGCTGGGGTCACAGAGGCCGGAGAGCAGGGCTCTCATCGAGGAGGGTCAGGGATGTTTCCCAGCTCCCTTGCAGGAACAGGGGCAGGGCCAGGGCAGCACCAGGGCCAAGCATCCCCATCCCACCCCAAGGCTGAACGAGGTTCAAGGGGCCTCAGGGGCCGAAAGAAACCCCAAGTTCTGACATCAGGAAGGCGCCTGAGCATCTCCAGCACACAACCTCCTTCTCCCAGCGACTGGGGTGGCCCCAGCCAGACATCCCACTGGGCAACCTGCCAGCAGTGGGCACAGCGCCAGGCTGGAGTGACCCTTTTTCCGAGACACACTGACCAGGGCAGGGAACGGGTGGGTGGACTCTGGGAGCACCAGCTAATTGCCTGAGTGGATTGCCCAGGGTAAAGCTACCCCCCAGCTTGTCCCCTCCATCCCCAGGCTGGCTGGGCCCCCACCACTCCTTCTGCCCTGCAGGGACTTTGCCCAGAGCTGCCAGCAAAGCACCGTTTCAACAGCACTGATAAAAGTCCATCCAGGAACCACCACCCGCAGCACTTGGGAGAGACGGGGCGCGGGGAACCTGTTACAACACCAGAGTCAAAAGGCCACAGAAGGATGTGCAGAGACTTCAGCCCCAGGCTGCTGAGCAGTCAAGGGGCTCTTTGTCAGCAGGGACAGGTGCCCCCGTCACCCCCAGACAAAGGGGGCCTGTTTTCCCCACACCATGGTGGATGGGCTGTGGTTGCTCACAGCTGCTGCCAGCATGACCCCGAGACAGACGAGGGAAGAAACCTCAAGACAAGCCCTGGGCTGTGCTGTGGTGCTGGCCACTGCCACAGCCCCCCCATGGGAGTCCCCTCGTGGTAGCTGCCCCAGAGTAGGGCTGACACCATGATCCAGAGCAGCAGCAGGGAGAGGGGCCTCCCCCGACAGCCAAGGGCTTCCCCGGGGCCAGATGGAGCAGGGAAAATGGGGCCTTTGAGCTGCCAAGAGCAAAAGTAGCCCATGCAGGGCATCACCCCCTGCCCCATCCTCTCTGGGTGCTGGGGAGCCCCAACACTGCACTGGGGCAAAGAGCAGAACCTCAGCTGGAGAAAAGGTCCAGGGGGACCCAGGGGACAGAAATGTGACACCTGCCACCACCTTTCACCCATTTCCAACATTCCTCCCCTCACCCTTCTCTCCCACCATGAACATTCCCCTCCTTGGTGGGGGCAGCCCCTCTCCCACAGCCAGCACAGCTGGTGGTCACATCCCTCACACCCCCTGGAGCCAAGGACAGCACAGGACTGGTGCCACCATCAGTGGACCATGGGACAAGCCTGTGGCCCCAGCCCTACCCTGAGCCCACAGGCACAGGGATTGAGGGTGTTTTGCAGCATGAATCAAAACCACAGAGCCCCCCGTGAACTGCCAGGGCCGAGTGCATCTCCAGTATCCCCATTCTCTGGGTGAATGCAGACAGGGAAGCAAACAAGACTCAGGGGAAGGATCCCCCACCTCACCCTCCCCTCTCACACAGACATCAGCAGGGAGGTGCTGGAGGTGCTCACCCAGCTCCTCATCTGCTCTCCCACTGCATCTTTCAGCATGGATGGGAAGGTGCCAGGCAGATGATTAGTGGTCCCAGAGCACAGAAACCAAACCCATTCCTGCCTGTTTCTCATGTCTGGGCCCTGGCTGCTCTCCCTGCACTTGATCCCTGTGCTCCTGATGCCACAGGGACTCTCCAGCAGCTGAAGGAGATGCAGCTGCTTGAACAGCCTCTGCTCAGTCTTTCTGTTTGAGGAACATGATCATTAGTTCCAGTTCATGTTGCACATCCGAATGGCACCAGCAGAACAACAAGCCCTCCTGGCTGCTCCTGTGTTTTCCTTTCCCTCCCCCTTTATTTAGCCGAGCAAGACAACAAGGTTGGAGCTGCCCCAGGCTCTGTGTTCACCCAACAGGATTTGCAGCTGTGACAAGGGTGGAGGGGGAGGTCACTAACCTGGGATAAACATCCATCCTCAGGCATAGCAGAGCATGCCTGGAGCTGTCTGCATCACCTCCCCCTCTCCCTCCCCAACCCCACCCCATTATTTTGGAGTCTCAGCGCCACGGGGAGAGCATGAGCAGGGCTCTACCTTTCCCCTACTCGGCCGGCTGCCAGCAAGCACAGGCTCTGCCCAAAGACGTGATCCTCTTTCTGCAAGCGATTAAACCTCTCACTCTCCAGGCAGCTCTGAGCCTTCAACTTTCACATGCTTGGCCCGGTGCCAGCCCTGCCCTGAAAAAACTTGTGTTCGCTGGATGCAAATAAAAGGGTCTTTCTGCAAGGGCTGCTGGTGGAGTTCATCGCCCCTCCCCAGGGCACCGGGCTCTGCCTGACAAAAGCCCGGGAGCTGCCGGCACAAGCCTCCCCAGCGCTCTCCCGCTCTGAAATCGGCCAAAAGCCCCCCGGGCAGAGGGCACGGGCCAGGCCTGTGTGCTTTAAGATTTGCCAGAAAACTCAGTTGACTTGCTAATGAAAGGAAGCTGATTTGTTTTCTGTGAGTGATACCAGCAACAGGGATTAGGCAAGAGAAGGGGAAGCTCACAGCTGGGCGGGAGGGAGGTGGGATGCCCAGGGTGCTGGGGCTGCTCAGGATCTCCTAATCAGAGACAGATCAGCACTGGAAGGTGCTGAGTACTCACAGCATTCCTGAGAACTGTGGGCCCTTGCTGCCTCCCACCATGCATCATGAACATTTCTGCAGCCAGCACACCCTGCATCTGCCACCAGTAAGTAGCAAAGACCCCAACCCATCTCCCTGCACCCCACTTTCAGCATAGCCTGAGAGTGGAGCTGGAGGATGGACTAGATGACCCCTGAAGGTCCCTTCCCACCCAAACAATTCTATGACACAACTGCAGGCAAGTGACAAAGCAGAGCTGGGAAAAGAACAGGGGAGAGAAGTTCTGAGAGTTTTCTGGCTCAGTAGTGCTGCTCTGACCAAGGAAGACTCCACACAGGCCCAGGAAGAGAGTTTGGAGCACCACACCCCACCTTTTTTCTTGTCTGCATCGATTCTACAGCCCTTTGTTCTTCCCACGCAGCTTTCAGGCACAACGGTGACAGCTCTGAGGTCCACAGACAAATTAGCTTGTGTTTTCCCATACTATCCCTGCTTCAGGCGCTGGCCAGGAATTCCCCGTGACTCCTCACCCTGCCTGGTTTGTTTTGCTCCTGCTGAACATCCCCAGACAGCTGCACAGGCAGAGACAGCACTGTGATTCAGCTGACACAACATGACAGCAGCTGCTCCTGGCCAGCAAACCCTGCAGGGACACCAGTTCCTGTCTGGAGGGAGGCTGCAGGACACACTGCAGCTGGGGACACCCACTCTGCTGCCCTTTGCTCTGCAGGAGCCCCTCCAGCCCTGTCACCAGCAGAGAGGATGCTCCAGGCAGAGCCAGGAGCTGCAGGTGCAGCATCCACTTGCCTGCTCCAGCACGTTTCCTGTGCTGTGAGCATCCAGTGCAACTCAGCACCTTCTGCTAAGCATAGTGCAAGCTGGGACACTTGTCTTTCATGTATGAGCCCTAAATATGAGCCAAGGGAGAGGGACACACAAGTATGCAGCTCTCCTCTCCACCCAGGGCTCCCTAACCCTCCCCCTCATCCCACAGACAGAGAAGCAGATCCTGCCTGGGTGAAGTGTGAGCAGGTGAACAAGAGTTAACTCCAAGGAGCTGAGACCTTCCTCTCCTGCCTGCATTCATCCCCCACCTGCCAATCCTCTTTGAGAAATACCTGCTCCCCACTGCATTCCTAACACAGGGCAGGAAAAAAGCCTCTTAAATCCTTAAATTCCTGCTGGAATAATACTGGCCCAGAATGCAAGGATTCTGCCTGTGCTCCAAAACCCCACACTCTGGCCATACTCCCAGCCTCTAGTTTTTTAAGCAAGTATCACATCCTGGCTCAGGACAAATGAAACTTCTGTTTCCAAAGGGTTGCCACTGCTGCAGGTTTGCTTTGGCGCAGATGAGCAGGGTGGCACGGGCAGATACTCACTCTGCGTTGGCACAGGCTCCCCGCTGCCATTCTGGTTCTGGCTGGTGAGGTTGAGGCTCTTCTTCAGATTTATCTTCCACTTTGGAGACTGTGTTTTGTTGTGGTGTAGGGGGATTAGTAGATTGACCTAAAAAGAAAAAAAAAAAAAACAAATGCACAAGTCAGAACAGTTTTATCTCAGCTCGTTTTCCACGCTGTTACTCAGGGGAGCTGGTCGGCTGCACGCCAGCCGCTCCCTGTGGCCAGAGCTGGGGCTGAACTTGCCCAGAAACCTCGAGGAATAGGAGACACCCGCTCCTGGCAAAGCCAGAGACAACTGTGGTTTTTCACACCCGTGCTAGTGAGTTTATTCTGCAGATGAATGCAAAGGCAGAGACCAGGAAGGCTGTTCCCACCCACCAATTCCTCCTATTGCTCCATGCAAACTCCCTGGAAGCTTGCAGGTTGCTCACATCAACACAGCAGCACAAGGACCAGGGCTGTGGGGTTCCCAAAGCCAGGGAGCTGGGACAGCAGGGGCACACACCAGGGTCCCCACACGTGTGGGGCCAAGCTGGGGGCTGCAGCACAGGACAGGGCTCACCTTGCTCTGCAGGCTTTTAATCTGCAGGTTCTGCTTGTCCAGCTTGTACTGCTGCTGCTTGATCTTCTGCAGGAGCTCCTCAATCCGCAGGTTCTGAGCGTCCATCAGGGACTACAGGGGGAAGCCCCAGGTGAACCCCGTAGCTCCGGGAAGCTCGGGCCATACCCGACTCCCGGGAGAGCACTCCCGGCGCCCCGAGGATTCCCTCCCCTCTCCTGAGGCTGATCCCAGCCCACTGCTCCCTGCCCCGCATCGGTCTTCCCCAAGGACGCTCCCGGTGCCCCAGATCAGGTCGGGCCCGGGAGCTGTCCCGCCGCTAAAGCCCTTCAGGTCGGTGTTGGTGGCAGGGGCGCGTCGGGTCCTCTCCATCGCGCTCCCTTGGTCGGTGCGGGTGCCCCCGAGCGGGGCGAATTCCCCTTATCCCTCTCCCCAGTCAGTGCCAGAGCCCACCGCTCCCGCTCCCCCGCTGGATGCCGGTGCGGATCAGGTCCCCTCCACCCCGCTCCCCCGCTGGATGCCGGTGCGGGTCACGTCCCCTCCACCCCGCTCCCCCGCTGGATGCCGGTGCGGGTCAGGTCCCCTCCACCCCGCTCCCCCGCTGGATGCCGGTGCGGGTCA
>VYXB01010190.1:327839-342277 GCA_013397135.1 Pachyramphus minor | reverse complement strand
CCTGCCGGCCCCGGCCCCGGCTCCGCGCCCGCCGCTCGTGGCAGCCCCGGCTCCGAGCCATGTCCTCCCCCGGCTCGGGGCAGGCTTGGACTCTGCCACTGAGCCCTGCCTGTGCCCGTCCTCATCCCTGTTCCCATCCCATTCCTATCCCTGTCCCTACTCCCCTCCCCGTGCCATCCCTGTCTCCATCCCCATTCCCATCTCCACTCCTATCCCTGTTCCCATCCCTGTCCTCATTCCCATTCCCACCCTCTGCCTATCCCCATCCCACTCCTCATTCCCATTCCTGCTCCCGTCCCCATCCCCGTGCCCCTACCTGTTCCCATTCCCATCCCTATCCCATCCCTGCTGACCTCTCCCTGCTGCCCCTCGCCCTGCACTGGAGACCCTCACCCTCACCAAGCCCTGATGCTTGGTCCCCCACCCGTGTGGATGGAGCCGTGTCCCCTCCCACGGCCATGCCCAGCTGGGATCTGTGGCATGGGGATCCCAGGCTGTGCCCAAACGGGTGCTGGGGGCCCCAGGGGGTGCCCACTGTAGGCACAGGGCTTTGCTGGGGGGCTCTGGCCTGGTATCGGTGCAGGGCTCCCGGGGGATGCCCCGCAGGGTGCTGCCAGACCTGGGGAGGGGGTACACTTGGGGGCAGCTCCTCTGTGTACCTGAGGGGAGCAGAATGTTCACTCTAAATGCCCCTGGTCTCCAAGAGTGATGAGGACAAATATCTCCATCCCCCACTACCCGGCCCCACCCCAAGCTTCAATCATCCTCCTGTGAAAAATGTGCAATCTTATTTCTTTTGCCAGTGTCTTGGACCCTGGTTTTCAGCTCTTCCTTCTCGTCCTGCCTTTTCCCACTGGCTCAGAGTGATTTTCGAGCCTCTGTTTTTTCTCTCCATGAAGGAATTCACACACCATGATGGAGCTGCTCTCAGCTCTGTTTGGATGGAGCAGATGGAGCCTTCTGCTCCCTCCCCATGGGGCGCTTCCTCTGCCGCCCCAGTGCTCAGTCCCTGCTCTGCTCTGCGCAGCCTCAAGCTTGGACCTGCCTTCCCTCCCACACCAGCTTTTGGGGCCAAATTCCTGCTTTCCACCACTCCCTGGGTCTGGCTGATGTGACCCTCCTGGACTCCCTCACTCAGCCCCACTGAGCCCACAACAGTTTCATCTCCATCCCACCACTGCTGCTCAGAGCCCTCCTGCACAGGCATGGCCCCAGAAAAAGCCTTTTCCTCATGTCCAAAAATGCCTGGCAGGAAGATTTACCCATCTTGTAGTCCCCATGTCACCTGGGGATGCAGGCCAGGCAGTGGCACAGGAGCTTCCCAAGGGTTGTGGCCATTGGGTGCAGCTTCCCAACCCCACACAGTTCTTCCCTGAGGATTTTTTGCCGGGAGTCTCATTTGAGATCTGCCATTATACTGACCTGTGGCTCTGCAGAGCTCATTTCTCAGCCCAGCCTCTCCCATGGCACTCAGCCTTGCCAAAGCAATGTCATGCTCATCCAACACTTCCATCAGCCGAACTTACATTCCCATGTCCAAGCAGGCAACTAATATTCAGGGTTTCCCATCTTTTTTCCCCTTGTGGGGATAACCTGTAGTGTCCCTGTAGTGTAGGTATGTTTATGCACAGAGGTGTGGCCCTCTCCACCAGCCACTGCTTTTGCATATATTTCATGGTCAGAAGGAATTTTTCCAAATGGGGAAAGAGGGGAAAAAAACAGATAGGAAATATTGCACAGGAAAAAGAAACAATAAAAAATGTGAGTTGCTTCTTCCAAATCTTTGTGAGTTTAGGGGTCCCTCTGTGCTCCCTCTGCCATTGTTGCTAGAGAGGATCTGGGAACATACAGGGGAGTGTTAGTGATGGGGAGGGGGTCTCAGTCTCCCCTCCACCCAGACTTCTCTGCTGGGCCTGGGGTCCTTGCAAGGCACCTCGGGGTGCCCCTGGCTGGCTTGTGCCCCCTCCTCCCAGTTCATGGCCACCCCCTAGGACAGATCTGCCACCATATCCCCCACCCCTGAGCGCTGTAGGGGCAGCCAGAGCTCTGCTAAAAATTCCCAGATGGAGTCTGAAAAGCCAAAATTCTCCTTTTCAGCTTGTACTGCTGGTTTTTGGCATCCCAGGAGGGAGAGAGCTGGCAGGAGCCGTGCCCACAGAGCCCAAGGCTGGAGCACTCTGGACAGGGAAACACCAAGCCCCAAGTCACTGGGACAAACAGGGAGGCACAATTTCATGTGCTGCTGTGGGTCAGCGACGTCATGCCAAATGAATCCTGAGTGAGCTCTGCTCCCTGCCCATCGTTACCCAACGCTGGAGCTTGTCCTGGGAAACAGCGGGGTTGTGCCGCCGGGTGCCACAGAGGACATGTTCCTACTGGTTATTTTCTGCAGTGGCAGTGTTTGTGCTGAGGCAGGAGACAGGGAACGTGAGAAGCCAAAGCCTGTTGAGAAGCCACATGATTTATGCCTTTTCCTTAGGCTGTGTTTTCCTGTTGGGAATTCTCAGATTTGCCCTGAGAAATATGAATTTTTAAGGTACACAAATGAAAAGCCCTGGGAGGCCTTGAGCTGCCTCAGGCTGGGAATGACCACAGGCCGATAGGAAGGTGTTCTCCACAGGGCCAGGTGCTCTTGAGTTGAAATGGAGCTAAAAACAGCAGGGTCTGCTGTTTTTAGAAACAGCATTTCTCTGTGCCCTTCTCTGTCCTGCATGGAAAAGGGCTATGGCCAAAACCCCCACGGGGTCCCAACTGCCCAGCTTGGTTTGGGGCTGAGGAAGGGTTGAGGTTTCATCCTGGGGCATGAGGGACCCTTTCCCCTGCACAGGGCCCCAGGAAGGACCCCACAAGGACCCTGCCCCAGCTCGGTGGCCTTGGGACCCAGCGCAGCCCAGGGAACAGCAGGGCACGATGGCCCTCGGGGATGTTTCTGGGTCTCTGTGTGCTCCATGGGGGACCAGCCCTTGGGCAGGGAACAGTAGACTCCAGAGGAAGTTATTTTCTGTGGAGGTCTCTCTGCAGGACAAGGGACACTCCCGTTCCCATCCTCCAGTCTCAATCCTTATCCCTGTCACTACACCCCTCTCCATCCCCATCCCCTCTTCTGTGCAATCCCACCAGCTCAGCCACACAGGAAATCCAACACACACCACATGCAGCTCCTCCAAACAGCCCCCACAAGCCTGGCAGCATGTCCCCATCTCAATCTCTGTGCCCATCCCTGTCCATGTTCCCATCCCCATCCCTGTCCCCATCCCTGTCCCTGTCCCACTGTCTCATGCACACCAGGCTGTGAGCAGGTTGGCTGTGGTGGGTGCCTTTGTTCCCTGCCCTTTTTCTCTACCTCACTCCTTCCCAGGCTGACCTGGCAGGTCACTGTGTGAAAGTTCAGCCTGGTCTGAACTCGCACGAATTCCTGCAGCTGCTCAGCCCGGGGCTTATGTCACCAGGAGGGACGGGAGCAATGCAGACTTACAGGAAGGTTGATCACAGTGTTGCTTTGTTGTTGGAAATGGAAAACGTCAGAGAGACTCCAGTGAGAGGGAATAGGACATGTGTGAATTACGCCGTCACCACTTCAGGGATAAATTTAGGTTCTCCAGGGGAACAGTTATTCTGATTCAGTGGAGGTCGGGAAACATCCAACAGGGATTTCCTACCGGCCCCCGTCTGAGTGCAGCAGCACGTCTCACCCAGACAGGCACTGGCAGCATTCCCGGACGGCGCGGGCACTCCATCCGCCTCGGTCTCTGCTCACACCTGGTCCTGGCAAGGATTTATCCATCACACATGCTCTCCCGACCCTGCAGCCAAACAGCCTGCTGAAGCCCCCACCCCTGAGGTCGCTGTTCCTGCTTTTCCCAAGCCCAAGCTCTGCTGGCTCAAACTCTGTCACTTCCCCCTCTGGAGAGGGGCCGTGCGGCTCCTGCCCGGGGTCACACGGCTCCTGCAGCCCGCCCAGCTTGGCTGTACCCCGATCAAGGGGACTGGTGACAGCGAGGTGGCTGCTGGAGCACAGCCTCGTCCTTCCCCAGGGCTGGGGACACCACGTCACCCTCGTCAGAGAGTGGCCAAAACTTCTGCTCTCGATGCTGCGGAGTCTTGAGCAGAGATGGATTTCCAAGCAGGGTCAGTCAGAAAGATGGAAAATTGGCCACAGCCACCCACCCCCAGTGAGGACCAGCTGCATCGGGAGCTCAGCCATGTCATCGGGCTCCATTCCCATCCTCCTTCCTCCGGCTTTCTCTGCCAGCACGAGGCAGCCCTGGGTAAACCACCAGCAGCCCGAGTGAGGTGAGAAGACATCGATACCCGGCTTGAAACATCTTCTGGGGATGCTGGAGGATGGGGAAGGGTTGCAGCCACCTTGGGGTCCCTCTCACCCAGGGAGGGTCCTGGGCCCCGTTAGCCCAGAGCAGGAGGCCCATTTTCACACTTGAAAAGCCGACATAAAAGGCCGGTCATGATCTCGGTCCAAGCAGTCTCCTCATTTTCCTGGCAAGGCTGGATGAACATTATGCAAGTCTTCACTCCCCTTTATTCTTCCTGCCATCCCGGGCTCCTCAGGGAGCACCGGGGTTACTGTGCTGAAGGTCACACATGCCAGAAGGCAGGAAACTAGAGGGCTTGGGGTAACGTGGGAGGCTTTGCAAGCAGAGAAATCTGACCCTTATTTTTACAGTCATCTCTCGGTTTAACCAACATGCGTTTCGAATTAGGGGCTCTGGCTGGCTGGGCTCCCAGTTCATGGTGCAAGGAGCTCCAGGTTCCTGGGGATGAGGCTGCTCCTTGGCACACTCAGTCTGCTCACGAGCCTCTGTGGAAAGGGCCAGACCACCAGCACCAGGGCTGGGCTCTGCTTTCCCTTTGAGACAACAGTGGCTTCCCTTTTAGCAGCAGCCTTTGGCTAGTGACAGACAGTGGCTTTGGAAGAGCCTTTGGTGGGCACAAAGGTGACCAGGGGATTTCTCCTGGAGCTTTCTGAACATCCTTTCGTTTCATCTGCTGTTTCTGGAAGTAGATGCCCAGAGCTGCTGGAAGGAGTGAGCTGCTGCAGCAAGTACAAGCAAAGCCCACAGAGTTCATCCACAGCCCTGCTGTCCCTCCTGGCCACCTGTCTCCTCGCCTGTGGTGGGGCAGAGGCAGCTCTGGCACTGCTCAGCACTTATCAGTCCTCATCTGCCAGCAGCCGTGACCCCTCTGTCCTGCTGGCACCACCCTTCGCGGGCTGGAGCTCCTGATGCAACACAGGCAGCTTTTTTGGCTGCGTTGTGTGATAAACCTCTAGGTTACCTCTGCTGTCCAGGAAGGTTTTTGGCTATCCCAGAATGAATTCCTACAAGGGCCCTTGGGCTTGTGCCCTCCTGTCAGACACCGTGCTGGGTAAGTGCTGGGTACGAGCTGCGTGGCCTCCTGAGCTCTTTCATGTGCTGTGCCCTTTTCCCACTTTGCTCAGGACATTGTTTCCCCCCCATTCCCTTCTGCTCTGGTGCTGGGCAGGTCTCCCTCCCACAGGACACTTCTGCAGTGAGGGACAGTGTGAGCTGCTGGAGCCAGGCTGGCAGCACACAGCTGCCCAGGGCAGGGGCGATGCTCTGCTGGGCTCAGATGTGCTTCACCCACAGCCAGGAGCAGCCATGGTCACAAGGACCCCACTAGGTCCCTTCCTGTCCCTGCTGGGCCCCAGCTGGTTTTCCCCCCAGGAAGGGACCTGCAGGAGAGGGTAGCAGAACTTTAGATGGGGTAATGCCAGGGGACACACTCCTCAAACAGCAGAGAAGGGAGAAGACCTTGAGGCACAGTCCTGAAAACCCCAGCTGGGGATCAAACCTCTTCCCAGACCTCTCCCTGCTCAGTCTGTGACTAAGACAACGCGAGTCTCCCGTCCTGGCTCCGGTGGCTGAAGCTCAGGGAGAGTCAGGGCCGTGCCTGCAGGGACCAGACGAGGTACCAGTGACGTCTCTCCACCCACCTGACCTGCTGCATCCAGACTGTGAACTCAGCTACGTCACCGGGTGTCCAGGAATACTGGCCCGGGAAGTCGGGATATTTCCTGCTGCTGTAGAAGGTCACATCGAGGATGTAAAGGGAAGGGGTGGCTCAGGCTCTGCAGAGTGGGCGCCAAAAATAAGTGATGAAATCAAGGCTTTGTCTGTCATGTGCATTTTTCAATGGGAAATGTATCTTATTCTTTAGTCGAGGTTTTTCTAGATTTTCATTCTTGGATCCTGGATTTTTTAAGATTTTTACACCCCACTTCACAAGACATGCAGGCCCTGGGAGCTGAAAAAAACACAAACCCACACTTCTTTCTGTTCACTTCTGTGAAAACCTGAAAAGAAACAGAGGAAAATGCCCCAAAGCACCAAGAACTCCAGCAGCCCCTTTCCCAGCCCCCTCACTGACAAACAGCAGCAGTAGCTGGGAGGGCTTTGGGGCCTCCAGGTCCCCAGGGAAGTGGGAGGCTGGGAGAGAGGAGCTGGCCCCACTTCCAGCCGTGGCTCTTTCCGTGCTGTGACAGGGACCTCGGCTGCTTCTTGGTTTCCTAAATTGAGCACTTTGCTGCCTGTGCAGTGGATCTTTGCTGTCCCCAGAGCAGCAGTACCATCCCTGCTGTGGGGCTTGGCTTTCCAAGTGGGAGCTGCCCAGCACCCACAGGTACCTCCCCTGGAGCATCCCACACCCAGCTTTCCTCATGCTCAGGTCAGAGACGAGCACGTGCCACGCAGTGGTTGTGCTGGGGCAGGGCCAGGACAGAGCAGCCTCTGTTTAGCTTGAATTCCCTAAGAAAACAAACGCTGTGGGGTTTTTACCTGGCAGACGGGTGTTTCCGTTCCTGCTCGGCTCACGGTAACAAAGAGCTGACACAGGTCCAAGTCTGTGCCTGAGCTTTGAGCTCGGGTGCTGTTGTTGGACCAGCTCAGCCATCTTAAGCTGAGCACATGCCCTTGGAGCTGCCCGGGTTTGGCATCTGGTGATCCCACACACAAGGAAAATTGGATGCCTAGAGAAAAAAACCTTGTTGCCAAAAACCCGCCTACTCAGGGGGCCTGGAAATTGCTTCCCCACTGCAAAGCGCAGAGAAAAGGTAAGTTCTGAGCACAGTCCAAGAAAATCCTCCCACCCCAAAAAAAAGGAATCCAAAATGGGGAGTTTCCTGTCAATCAAAGTCGCTGAGGATGCCCTGGTTGCCAGCTGGCAATGATCCCCTGAGATCATGGAGCACCACAGCTCCCCCATTCCAGCCAAAAACTAGGATTTGTGTTGGAAAGTGTCACTGAAAATTGTGGGTTTATGGCTCACTCCTGCTAAACTTCTGAACCCAACCAGATCAGTGCCTTTGACTGTACAGGGTCTTCTTTGGGAGAAACTCTCCAGGGAGAGGAAGGTCAGGGTGCAGAGGGGAGTAGCAGCTGGTCCCAGCCTTCCCAGTACCTGTGCCCATGAGCTGGGAATGGTCCTGGGCAAGTTGCCAGCCCCCAGATGACTTTCCATGTGTTACACTTTTGGGAGGAGTTTTGCCGCAAGAATGAATGGCAGGAGGCACAAATGGAGAGGGCAGGGGGAACCTCACCACGTTCCTTGGTGGGAAGCTCTGCTCTCATCAGTATTTCCCCTGGACTGACCAGAGAAAGCTCACTGGAGTGTCTGGGTACACTCCTCCTCCTGATGTGTGGCTCCCCAGGAACACCCTGTCACCAGTCTGTGCCAAAAAGCTGAATATCACCAGGAGCTCAGTATCACAGCAGCTCTCAGGGCAACCTCCAGCACCACCGTGTCGGGGCAGCTTATGGGTTGTGCCACCCGCTGCAGTGCCACCATCACCCATCTCTGCCGGTCCCAGGGAGTCCCAGCCACACCTGGGTGCAGCATGTGGGTGCTCAGAACCACTGGTGACACAGGGCAGCCTGGCAGGGTGTGAGCTGCTGGCCCTCACTGCTTTCCAGAGGATGCTGCCCCTCTGAGATGCTCGTGACTTTAGGGGGAAGACCATGACCGAGGCCTCAGGGCTGTGGTGGATCCCAGGTGTGCAGCCAGCCCAGGGAACACTCATTTGCACAACCACATCCTGTATATATGTGCAACCCTGCTCAGAGCTCACTGGGGTGATTTTGGGGGACATCAGTGGGACCAGGCTGGATGGACACTTCCTGCTGGCTTCTGCCCTGAGGTGGTTTCATCCCCTCTCCCAAATCCTTCCAAAAGCCTGAGCTGGTGTAAGGGATGGAGCTGTGCCTGGATCTGCAGCACCTTTATCCTTGGACTTCAGGACATGGAGCAAAAATAGCCATCAGAGAGGGAAGAATGACCTTTGCCATTTGAATAACTGTCTGCTGTGTCAGCACAGGCGCAGCATGTTTGGGGATTTTGCACAAGGTTCCAGCGGCTCTGAGCCAGGACCAGATGATTTTCACTCTCTCTGCTGGCAGCCACGAACTGCAGCGGGAATGTGGCCTCCTAATCCCTGCTCAGGAGAGAAGATGCCTTCCAGGGAGTGTGAGTGCTGACTCCAGGCTTCCCCCTGTGTCTCCATGCCAGAAACATTCCCCTGAATGGTTGTCCAACCATGGAATGGGAAGGTGGAGGCTGCAGCAGAGGGACAGGATAGAATGGGATGGAAGGAATGGCAGGATTATGCTTCAAGGGACAGGATGGGAAGGGGAAGGCTGCAGGGATGGGATGGGATGGGATGGGATGGGATGGGATGGGATGGGATATACTGAAGGAATGGGATGGGAAGAGGAAGGCTGCAAGCATGAGATAGAAAAGATTGCAGGAGTGGGAATGGACTCAGGAATGCCACAAGGTGTTTGTGATGTAGCAGTAAATCCTCATCCCATGACAGTCTTTTAAACACATAAAATCAAAAGGTGAGAAACTGCTGCCCTGCCTTCTGGGTTCAGGTAAGGGTCCCAATCTCCTCTGCCACGGGGAGACAAATGGCTCTCCCAGGGAGCTGAGAGCCTCTCCAGGGGGCTGGAGAGCCAGGGACAAAGCAGCCAACTGAGCTGGGTCCCCTGGGCACAGTGGGGGCACTGAGCACCCTCGGAGCTCCAAAGCAGGGAGAGCCGAGCGCTGCCCGCAGGTAACCGGGCCCACCCCTGCCCCTGTGGCCTTTCTGTCCGGCTTGGCAAACCCAGCCCGGAGAGTGAAATTAAAAGCAATTAAAAATTAAGCTTGGCTTTGGCTCAGTCCAAACTTTCTACCAATTTTAGCTGCTTGTTGCTTAGGAGACAGCATGCACCGGAGTACAGCCAGTGACGCAACACGGAGGGGGTTTCTGCTGGCGCGGGGCTCTGGGCCAGGAATAGACTCGAGCGGGATGAGCCAGGGCTGGAATCAAAGTACAAAGGGGGCAGGACCTGCAGCACCTGACGTCTCGTTTGCAAATTGGCAGCTTTCTGCTTTTCGATTAATTCTTGCTCAATTCATTCTTTTCCTCTTCCAGAGTTAAAAAAAGGAGCTTTAGAGCTAAGGAGAGAAACAATAAATTGATTAAAGCTTCCAGCAAAGATCCCCCATGACCCCCCAGTGAAGAAGGGATGCCTGGGGTCCCCCCTGAACCACTGTGACAGAGTGGGGGTGGGCTGGAGACTGGTGTGGTGGGCCAGGGTGTCACCCTGGCAGCACCTGCAGAGCTTCCACAGCCACCTTGGCCACCCTGAACACCGACTGACGGGCAGCACAGCTCGGCACAGAGCAAACAGGGCCGAGGTCGGGAGCAAGGACAGCGGATGGCAGCGATGCCGAGCGGCGGCACCGCCCCTCGCTGCCCCTGGCAGGGCGATCCAGTGGCGACGAGCCCCCCGGCAGCACCAATGGGTGGCAGCTGGCAGCAGCCCCGCGGGGAACCTGTCACCGCCCCTGCTGTGCTGTGGCAAAGAAGGAAACCTCCCCTCTAAAGGCATTTCCCAGCTGAGGGGTATTTGCGACCCAGGACGAGACCAGGGGATGTCACAGGGGCTGTGCCACCATCCTCCAAGCTGTGCCGAGCTGATCTCGGGCACAGAGAGCCCCTGCCCCGGTGCCAGGCTGTGGCTCTGAGCCCTGCCGGGCTGGTGGGTGACCGGGTGAGCCACCAGTCACCTGGGGGATTCCACAGCCAAGAAGAAATTAATCCTCCAGCACCCACTGCCCGCAGGGCGTTGGGGCAGGAAAGTGGGAGATTTCAGGTTCTCCTGAGCCCATAAACAGGGTTTCTGCCCTCTCTGGTTTCACGTGGAGAGGACTTGGAGAAGCACGACACCATGGTCATGGGCAGTGGTTTAAGATCCTGCACAGGTGGTGGGCTCAGGGCAGGTGGCTCTGCAGGGACACCTTTGGGTGCCCATGGTGCAGACAGACACAAGCACCCATCGTGCTCAGCAGGTGTCTGAGTGGTGCATCCCACGTGTCTCTGTGGGGCTGTGTGAGCCATGTCCTTGCCTGCAGCACCAACCAGGTCACCCTGACATGCAGTGAGTGCCTCGGGTCTCAGACATGGCTCCAGTGCTCCAGACAGTTGCTGGAGGGGCAACTGCCACCCCTCATTTACATTACCCTGACAGTGTCCCCCATAACTGACCAAACGAATCATGCAGGGCTGGGAGAGCTCCCTAATTAACACAGTTATTATTAGCAGTGTCAGGGCAGGTTTGCAAAAGGCAAGTTCAGAGTCCATGTGGCTGACAGTGAGCAGTGAGTGGGGTGATGGGACCATCCCACATGACCGAGATGTCCTCTGTGTCACCTGGGAGAACTGAGCACATCTGGATCATGGGAGCAGGGACAGCCCTGGCTGCCAGATGGGTTGGATGGGCTGGACAGGCAATGGTCCAGGCATGGGAGCCTTTGCACGAGGATGAGTGGGGTCATGGTGTTGCCAATCTGCCCCCATCACCCTTGGCTCATACCCAGGCAAATCCCAAGGGAATTGGGACCTTTGCTATTCAGGCCAAGACTTCTGGTGATGCCAGGAGCTGGATGTTCAGGGGGAGCAAGGTGAGAGGGTCCTGCTGTGTGCAGGGGAGCGCACTGGCTGTCCTGTAGTGCTGCTTCTCCCCCAACCCCCAGATCATCCTGGCTCCAGCTCACGAGCCAGCACCTCCAGGGGCTCTTTGCTGTATGTAGGGCAGCCCCGGGGTGCCCACAGCAGCCTGTGCACTGCCAGAGCTCCTGCCACTCCTGCTCCCCATTGAGCACTTGGAGAGGTGCCTAATTCATCCTTTCAGAGCAGAGATAAGATGGATTAAGGCCTGCTGAATGCTTGCCAAAAGAATTGCCATTAGGCTCTGGAGTGCTTAATCTCCACCAGACTAAAAGCAGACAGGCTGCACTGCAGCTAGTCCTGTCTGCCAGGGGATAAACACCCTGTGCAGGCTTTCAGGGAAACCTTTGGAGGCTACAAAATGCATCCTGAAGTGTACATGCTGTCCAGGGCACCCAAGGCTGGGTGCCAGGTCCCACACTCCTACTGGCTCCAAGGGATGACGTTGCTGGAAATGATGCACAGCATTGTGTTGGCCTCAGGAGCCTCAGACACCTCTGCTCCTTGACTCTCCCTTTCCATGAGCTCGTCTCTGAGGCTCTTCCATCCTGGCAGCTTTATCTCCTGCAGATTAGCTCTCCAAAGCTGTCCTTGTCCATGTACTTCTCAGATGACTCACATTTGTTATTTCCTGCCCCTATCTCTGATTTCCTTTGCTATCCTCACACTACTGCTCCCCAAGGTCCAGTTCCTCCCGGGGGTGACCCCACAGCTGCCCAGGGACCAACACGTTCCCCAGTCTCCAGGATGATTTCAGAGGATGATGATGTTCCTTTCCATGGAGCCAGAGCACGGAGGGGGCAGAGCTCCCCCTCCCTCCAGTGCTGAGGGACAATCTCAAACCCACTCCATGCATTGCCCAACACCCTGCCTGGGACACCCCCACAGCCAGGTGTGGTCATCATTGTGCCTGGCACGACCACCATGGCTCAGGGAAGGCAGTGCTAGTCTGGTGCCCCATCCTTGCCCAGGACTGGCCTGGGGTTTTGGACCTCTTTGGAAAGCTGGCCCAGGCAGGACATTGTTTGCATTTTAGTCAAATCTTGGTGGTGAGGACACTGTGCTGGGTGCTGGCTACCACGGGGGAATCAGCCCCACTGAATTCACACTGCAAACAACACTGCTGAGGATGCAGGATGGAGGGAATGGGCCCCATCAACCACACCTGCTGGAGACCTCTGGCCATCTTCCATCCCATAAAAATGTTTTTTGAGTTCATTTTTGTGCTAGAACCCAGAAAGAGGCAGAGGACTGACAGAATCCCAGGGCAGCCAGGGAGAGATGTTCATGGCAGGGTCTCTGGGGCTCATCACACCTCTGCCCTCTGACATCCCCAATGCCATTTTCTCTGGACTTTTCTTGATGAAAGAGTTCTCATCAGCATCCCTCTCCCACCAGCGCTGTTTGGGTGACTAAGGTTGTATCAAAGAACAGACACTAAAACCTCCAGCCCCCTGCCCTGAGCTGTTCCCTTCAGTGCATCAGGATGCCCCTCACCCCCAGCTTCTACCCCCCAGGTAACAAACCCTCCATCTTCACTGCTGTCCCCCTGTCCTTCCACTGCCATCCTCTCCCCTTCTGTGCCCATCCCCTGCCCTTGTGGCCCTCCAAGCCAGCAGCTGCCATGGAGCAGAGGGAGGCTGGGCACTGCTCTTCCCTCTCCACTGGCGTGATGCAACCTGGGCTCCATCGTGGTGACACATTGTCCCAGCCAAACAAACCCAGCTCGGAGCCTCGTGTTGCATTGCAACAGCCTGCCCAGACCCAGAGCTCCCAGCCAGGGACAGCCCAGGGCTGGCAGGGGCAGCTTTTCTGCTTCAAGCACCATCCTGGCACCTCTTGGGGCTGTTTTTTGCCTGGGCTGTGGCCAACAAGACCAAGGAGGGCTGCATCCTGAACAGTCCCTGTTCCCACTGGTGTGATGGGCACAGTGTGGGGTCCTGGGGTGTCCCTGCATCCTTGCCTGGCTCTGCATCTGCTCTGCCCTGTCCCCACCTCTGCCCTCCACAGCACAGCAAGGCTGTTGGGGACATGGGGGGCATTTTGGTGCTGCCCCTGAACTCCCCATGGACGTGGCAGGCAATGAGAAGGGTCTGAGGCCAAAGTGAAGCCGTGGGGTCCGTGTGGCACTGGGCACTGGGACTCTCCCAGTTCACGGGACGGGCTGAGGCAGCAGCACAATTCAGAGCAGGAGCCAAGGGCAGGGGCTGTCCCAGGAGCAGTGACACAGGGGCTGGCACTGCTGGAGGCATCGCCGTGGATCCAGGACGGAGGTGGCAGCGGCAGCAGCTCAGGGGGTGATGTCGGGTGCTGGTGGCGATGGGCAGATGTAGGTGAGAGTTAAACCATGCTGGGGACACTGAGCCTTCCCCACGCTCCCTTGATGTAACATGACTGTGGGAGCAGCGTGTTCCAGCAGTGCCATAAACACGGGGAAGCAATAAACTCGCCTTTATCTGCCTGTGGGGCCTTGGGACCATCTAAATTAGGAAACAAAGGAAAAAACAACAACTCCAAAGGGTTTGTTTTCCAGCTGAGCTGAAAATAGAGCAGAAGGCGAGAGGGGGAAGTTCAGGCCAGACAGGGGCAGGTGGGAGCCTGGTGTCACCCCCACACGTGCCCTAGAGCCAACTGCTGCCTGGGGACGTGCACCCAGGGCAGTGACCCCAGTCACAGGGGGTGATGGTGGCTCCAGCATCACCTTCCTCCCAAGAATGCTCAGCTGGGCGAGAGGGCTCTGGGATGGAAATGCTGGGGTTGCCTGTATGCCAACACCTCCCCTGTACCCCTGCCCTGACTTCTGGGCAACCTGACTGGAGCTGTATCTCCTCCCTTGGGCCCCTCGCAGCCCCTTGCCATCCTGGTCCTCCAGCAAGGGCCCACAGAGTCACAACTGTGTCACAGTCCCAGCTGAAAGTCACTGACCTGGCCCTTCTTTGACTCTGTGAGGTCACTTGCATGGGCAAAAGCTGACCCTCAACCTTCTGAACCTCAGCACTTGGCATCTCCCAGTCATGGACTGTGTCAGCTCATTCAAAATGAACTATCAGGGGTCATTTTACCACAGAAGACAATGACACTGCAGAAACTGAGGTTCTTACCCAGGGATGATTGTGAAAAGAAGTTTTCACTCAGATTTACCCAGCCCCCAGCAGGCTCTCACCCTTCTTCTCACCCCTTTTGTCCCCAGACTGGGAAGCTTAATGGTGCCATATTAATGGCTGCACCCTGCACGGGGCTGTGCTGGCACCTCTGGGGACAGAACCTGTCCATGCTGGTGCCAGTGGGCTGCAGGGCAGCCCTGCCAGCCCCCAGGGCTTTGTGAGCTCCCAGATCACAGCTCGTGTTATGAAAACCATAAATTATTAATTGCAGCGGGGAAGTGAAAGGCTGCGAGCTGCCGCCTGCGCAG
>VYXB01010190.1:299231-310516 GCA_013397135.1 Pachyramphus minor | reverse complement strand
CGCACCCCGGGTGGGCCGGACCGGGCTGGGGCGCTCCCCGGCTGGCGGCGGCGGCGGGGGCTCCCCGGGGGTCCCCTGGGCTTGGAGAGGGCGGGCGCCCCGACATGAGGGTGCCTGGAGGGTGCACTGGGCGCCCCAGGGGTGCTGGGGACCCGTAAGTTTGGGGATGCTGGTGGACTTCCGTAGGGCTGGGGGTTCTGGGGGCTCCCTGGGGTCCTGGGGACCTATTCGGGCTGCGGATGCTGGAGGGCACCCCAGGGTCCTGGGGTCCCACAGGGCTGGGGGTGCTCTGGGCTCCCTGGA
Organism: Pachyramphus minor; assembly: GCA_013397135.1. Lineage (NCBI taxonomy): Eukaryota > Metazoa > Chordata > Aves > Passeriformes > Tyrannidae > Pachyramphus > Pachyramphus minor. Next base: position 310,213 of record VYXB01010190.1, on the reverse strand, counting down.
ATGCTGGGAATGCACAGGGTTGGGGTGCTGTAGGCTCCCTGGGTGCTGAGGAGCTGTAGGGCTGGGGGTTCTGCGGGCTCCCTGGAGTCCTTGGGTCCCCACGGGGCTGGGGGTGCTGTGGGCACCCTGGGTGCTGGGACCCACAGGGCTGGGTCTGTGACAGCCCCAGCTGCTGGAGCCCCCTCTGGGGCTCTGCTGGAGACCACAGAGGTGCTGCAGGGTTTGGGGTGCCTCCTGTGTGCACATGGAGAGCCCACCCTGGGGTTGTGCATGGTGCTGTGCCAGCTGTGCACTCGAGGTGTGAATTTAAACACTTCATCCTTGAGCCCCTCCTGGCATCAGGGCGAGCCCAGGCCATCACTGCTGACCCTGTGTGTCGTCAGCAGCCTCAAGGGAATTGGGAGGTGTTGGTGGAAGGTGCTGGTGGGGGCAGCTGCCATGAGGGTGGAGCCAAAGGGACCCTGTAACGCTGTGAGTGTGAAGGGACATGTGGGCAAGTCTGCGTATGGATTCTGCGCCTGTGGTGTATGAACCCAGGGAGGTCTCTGAGGGCTGGAGTGGGTGCAGAGCCTGGGCAGCCCCTGTGGCCTCTCAGCCAACCGGGCCGGTGATGACGACACTCCAGAAATAACAGTCCAGCCCTGAAATTACACTGTTGAGAAGATCGAAGTGTTTCCCTTTCCCTCCCTGGGTCAGCACTGGTGCACCCACCCACCTGGGATCCGGCTCCTCTGAAAGCAGCCCCAGCCTGGACAGCACAGCCAAGGTGGCCTGGGCAAGTGGGGACAGGCTATGACAGAGCTCAGGCCCTCCCGTGCAGCCCCACGGCAGGGATGGGGATGGGACGGGGCGGGAAGGTGTGATGAGCCCCAGATACCTCCTGCTGCATCCAGCCACAGACACTGCAGGTGTCACACTGCACGTGTGACAGCTGGCTCCATGTGAGGAGCCCCAATCCCAGCAGGTTGCTGGCACTGGAGGAAGCCGTGTGCTCACTCACTGGTTTCCCTTTAACTCTGGGACGGCCGCAGCCCCGCGCTTCGGGCTTATCGCCTGCGCACAGCTCCGAGGGAAGCGTGCCTGGCTGAGATAAATCAAGTCTCGCTGGCCAGGGCTGCTCTGGACTCTGTTCTTCTCACATTCCTCATGACCTCAGCCTTCTGGCTCAGGAGGAGAGCCGGGGAGAGCCCTCCCTGTGTCCAGCCCCAGCCCCACTCTTGGAGCAGCCCAGGCTGCACTGCAGCATGTGGCTGATCGGGGCTGGGGGCTGCCATAACTGTGCCCCTGGAGAGGGAAAGGGTCTGAAGAAGTCTGGAGCTTTAAGAACAGCTCTCCCAGGCTTGTCTCCTTCCAGCACAGGGCCTTGGGGACCCCAAGGGGAGATTGCCCCTGAGACCATGAAGCCAAAGGTTCCAGGGGGCTGGCTGGGGCTGGGGCATGGGGACTGGATGGTACCTGAGAGGTGCCAAGGTGCCCAGCCTGCCCCATCCCTGATGTGGTTTTTTATTGTAATTGAGCAGAGCAGCTCCCGTTTTGGCCCCAGGTTTCCTGAATTGGCATTGGTACAACAGCACAAGGGGAGAATACAGGTGTGAGCCCAGGGCAAAGCACAGTCCTGCCTCCGCAGCGTGGTTGGTTCCCTGCACATCCTCTTCCTCTCGCTGCCAAGCCTCCACACCAGTGCTCTGCTTGTAGCATCCCGATTTTCTGTGGAAACACTGGGGCTAGAAACAACACTTCCATTGCTTCTGAAGGAAGCTGGGATCATGCAGGGTCCCCCGTCTCTGGCCCTGGGGGGTCTGTGTGCACAGCCCCTTCAGCACCCAGCCCCAGTGCCCAGGGGAGCGGCCAAAGGTCAGCCTTTGGCACCAAAGAGGTTGGTATGATTGTCCCTGCCAAGACTTGAGCCCAGGTGGAAAGTGGCTGCTCTGAGCAGTGGTGGCAGCCGGGCCCAGACGGTGCTGACAGTGGCTGGGCTGCAGGTGGGGGACTTGACCCGCTGGCACATGGGGGCCATCTGCCCCCACTGCTCATCCTCCTGGCTCCTATCCAGCCCCACACCTCCCAGCCAGCCCAGGGACAGTTTGCAGGGTTCAGGGGGTGTTTGCACATCATGGGGTCCCTGGGGCGATTTGGATGTGGTTGGGAGCTGGCAGGTCCCATCACCTTGTTTCAGAGCTGGGTGAGGGCAGAAGCTTCTGTCCTGAGTCCAGCCCATCCTGTCACAGCAGAAGGAATGTGGGTCGGGAGCAGTGGGAGGGTGTCCTCCACATTTGGGATGGGCAGTGCAGCCACGTGGCTGCTGGTGTCGGCTGAAGGGGCCATGGGAGGTGGCAGGGGGGCAAACAGCCTGTCCCTGGCTCAGTGGAGGGGACAGCAGGGCAGTGCTGGTGCAAAGGGCACCTTTGCTGCTGGAGTGGCTCAGGAGGCCTCCAGGCCTCGGCAGAGGAGGCTTTTCCTGTCCCCAGGCAGGACAATACCCGGCCGGGTGGCGGAAGGGAGCTGCCGGCCACTTCCCCCGACGAAACGCACCCGCTGGCTCCGGCTCCTGTTGCTCTCTCTTCCTCCCGTTTGATTTACAGTGTGCGTGGAGCCTGGCGGGAAGTTTGTGCTGGCCCCAGCACTGTTTAATTACCTGCAGCAAGGGCTGTGCGGGGGAGGAAGCCCAATGCTTCCCAGGGTGGGAGGGATTACACGAGGTGGGGGTTGTGTGGACCCTCTCGGGCATGAAGCCAGCAGCATGGATGCCACGTGGTGGATGCCAGCATGGAGCCAAGTTGCTCCCAAGGGAGGTGGAATGGGTGCTGGCTCAAAGCTGGGATGATCCCAAGGAAGGTGAAAGTTGGGATGTGCTTCGGCTGTGCGTGGGTTGGCAGAGGGGTGGGAGAGCCCCAGAATCCATCCTGGTGACTGGTGGGGAGCATCTCCTCCCCACCCAGATGGACCCCCCCGTGCCCTGGGCTGAGGGTGGGAGGGTGTCACGGTGCCCACCCGGCCCAAGCCTGGCCCAGCACTGCCACAGCTGCTCTGCCAGCTCTGTGCAGTCGGGGCGAGCTGTGGGGTGGCAGCCACAGTGCCAGGCCTGGGGAGTGGCAGCTATGTCAGCACAAGCAGCAGCTGCAAGCTGGGGGCTGTCACATCGTCCCCAAGCTGGGACCTCTGGCAGGGCCAGCCACAGCATCTCTGCTAGAGAAGCCTGGGTTGTCATGGGCAAAGGCTCTGGGGGTGGATGCGGATGTTTCTGTGCAGCCAAGGCCAGATCCTGTGCCTTTCCCTCGGCAGCACTGAGCCTCAGTTTCCCTGAGGGCTGTGCCCAAGCTGCCATTCCTCTGCAGCATTCCTCCTCCCCTGCTTTCTGCTGAAAATAGCCTGGTGCCAAATGCTTTGCCCACCAACAGCTGCTCAGCCCCACGGCCACCTGTGCCCTGCAGGCAGGGCCACCATGTCCCCAGCACCCAGGGGCCCTGATGCTGCTGCACAGCAGTGGTGGATGCTCCCAGGGTGCTGTTTGCCCCATCCAGCTCCCACCAGGATCACTTCCCACCTGGGCCCCAGCACCCAGATGCTGCCAAATGTTTCAGCAGATCCCAGCTGAATGCTCACAGCTGGCAGCACCTCCAGCCATGAGCTCACCTCTGGACTGCAGCCGCATCCCACTGGCTCTCCTCCAGCATGCCCGTGCCTGGGCACGGGAAAACCAGGGTCCTGGGAAAACCAGCCTCCTATTTCAGTGCCTCCTGCCTTATCCCAAATTATCAACAGGGAAAAGCAGCCAGGTCCTTCCTGAGGGTTGCCCCTGAGGAGGGGATGGGCAGCATGGGGCACCCCAGGCAGTGAGGGTGGATATCACACCCAGTACCGATGGGTGCTGGCAGCAGCTGCCCCCAGTCACGTGGATTTACCAAAGCATTGATTCCCTTCATCCAAAGCAAACTTCCCTCTGAGAACTGCACCTGTCCAGCCTTCAGCCTCTTTCCTTTCCCTGGCCTGCTCCCACTGTGCAGCTGAGCTCTGGCTCGGAGCTGGCAGTGCGGCCATCCCAGCCAGGCCGAGGAACATTCCTTAAATGTACAAACAATCCCGGTCCCGCAGGCAGCACAGCGCCTGCCCGCCCGCGGCTCCGGCATCGGCCCCGGCACTGGGGGAGGCAGGGAGGGCCTGGTGGATGGCGGGGGGCGGCCCTGGGGCGCTCCCTGGACAGGGGGCAGGGCGGGGTGGCCTCCTGGGACTCACCGGACCCCAGGTCACAGGATTTGGCTGGATGTGGCCTCGTTGTTGTTGCAGGTTGATGGTCCCCTGGTCAGCAGCGTCCTGGGGAGAAGATGGCTCAGCCAGCACCCCTGAACCAGAACCTCCCAGGTAAAGGAACCGGGATCACCAGGTGGGGACAGCAGGAGGAGCATGAGGGGGGTGGCAGGGCTGAGATGTGCCATCCCATCCTGAGGGAGTTCCTCACCTCAGCACCTACCCAAGCATGGAGTGGGATTCCTGTGGCACCCTACAGCACCAAGGGTGCTGGGGACAGACACATTACACATCATAGAGGGGAGGGGCCTGCAGGCATCAGATTCCAGTATAACCCAGTTGGAAAAGCCTTCCTGTCTCCACCATTCTCTGCCTAACTGTCCCTGCTCCTCTTGCAGATCTTGGGGGCCCGTTCTTGTACCGGGACCAGGACGATGGGGAGAAGAGCTCGTACTCCGTGGAAACCCCCTATGGCTTCCTGCTGGACCTCGATTTCCTGAAATACGTCGATGACATTGAAAGTGGCCAAACGCTCAAGAAAGTGCCGCTGCCTCGCAGGGCGAAAGGGGCCCGTCTGCCGCCCAGCGCCCTGCGCAGCCCCAGCAGCCACGCCAGCGCCTGGACCTCCACCGAGTCCCTCACCTCCACAGCCAGCGAGGACGGCAGAACCGCGCTGCTGCTGTCCCCACATGGCCGGGCACCCCTGGAGCCCCCGAGCAAGCCAACCTCCCACCCCGTCTCGCCACCACCGGTGCGGCTGCTCCCAGCCCCCACCCGCAAGTGCCTCGTGCGAAACCCACAGGTGGAGAAGACCTTGCTGGAGACGAGCAGGAGGCTGGAGCAGGAGCAGGGCCATCTGCAGGATGTGGGTGGTCCCCCCCGGGGTGGCCCACCGGGTGCCCTGAGCCAGCCGCCCCGCTGGGTGCCGGTGGGCGCTGAGGGGCAGGGGGGCTGGGGACGGGTGAGCCCCGGCAGCTCCGGGCGCAGCACCCCGGCAGCAGGGCTCGGCACGGCCCCGCTGCAGCACGTGCGGGAGCAGATGGCCGCGGCCCTGCGGCAGCTCCGGGACCTGGAGGAGCAGGTGAAAACCATCCCCCTCCTGGAGACGAAGATCTGTGAGCTGAAGAGGGAGAAGGCAAAGCTGCTGGAGAAGCTGTCGGCAGAGCCTGGCGAGGCATTGGACCACCCCCCTGGCTCTGAGGCAGGGACAGGGGGTGAGGAACCACCCCGCTCAGGGCTGGAGAGCGAAGTGGAGCCAGCCAAGGGGCGAGCAAGCAAGATTGCAGAGCTGAGGAAGCTGACGGAGAAGCTGGCAGTGCCGGAGAGGGGAGTCAGGGCTTGGCCAGGCAGGAGCCCCAGGGTGGCCGAGAGGCCGTGCCGCTCCGTGGCAGTGGGCGAGGACCGGGCCATGACAGATGCCGTCTTCTACTACCGGTCACAGCAGGAGGGAGGTGACACACTGGACGGTGGGGCACGGGAACGCAGGGATGCGGCTGTCTGGGTGCTGGAGTCATCGCTGGGGCTGGCCAGCGAGGCAGAGAGGGAGCTGGAGCTGCTGCAGCAGACGGTGGGGCACCAGAAGGAGGTGATTGCCCTGATGGAGGGGCACCTGCAGGAGGCCACGCGGGAGCTGGAGGAGCTGCGGCTGGAGGTGTGCGCCCGCCGGCCCCGCGGGCTGGTGGACAAGGAGGTGACAGCCAAGCCGCAGGTGGCCGAGGCGCTGGTGGAGGCGGCAGTGGTGACACAGAGCCGGGCAGCTGGTGACCCCCCAGATACGGCGGAGGCGGGCGTGGAGTGCTGCCCCCCGACCTCCTGTGTCGGGGTGAGCTGCTGCCCCGACAGGCGGGACATGGCGGTCGGGCCCGATTCGGCTGCCGGCTGCGATGACAAGGGCAGCCAGACCGATGTGGGAGGAGAGCAGGAGCCTGGTGCAGGCAAGGAGACAAAGCCTGGTGTGGGCAAGGAGATGGAGCCCGGCCCAGGCAATGGCCTGAGCAGCCCCTCAGTGCAGGGCACAGGAGCAATGGAGGGGACGTGCCCAGGCAGCCTGACCCCCAGGGCAGCTGTGCTGGACACGACACACAGCAGCCAGGACCTGTCCCCAGTGCGGGACAGTGGAGCCACCCCAAGCCCTGCAACCGGTGAGTCAGTGCTCCAGATGACACCAGGGTCTGGATTGGGATGTGTCTGTGGGAAGGGAGAGGATGGCCCTGTTGGGGACAGTGCCTGCAGGGCCAATGCTACCTGCAGCTGCCCATGTCCCTTCTGTACCTGCCCTGGGGTCTGGTGGGTTTGGGGTGCTTGGCCAGCATCAGGGAGAGACTATTTACACGAGCATGTAGTGACAGGACAAGAGGGAATGATTTCAAACTGACAGAGAGGACGTTTAGATTAGATACTAGTGAAAAATTCTTCCCTGTGAGGGTGATGAGGCCCTGGCACAGATTGCCCAGAGAAGTTGTGGATGCCCCATCCCTGAAAGTGTTCAAGGCCCAAGTTGGACAGGGCTTAGAGCAACCTGGGCTAGTGGAAGGTGTCCCTGCCCATGGCAGGGGAGTTGGAACAAGATGATCTTTAAAGTCCCTTCCAAGCCAAACCATTTTGTGACTCTAAGATTCTTGCTCACTGGCCCCTGAGATCCACCTCTTTGCCTGCAGGAGCCCTGAAGTCCATCATGAAGAAGCGGGATGGTCCCCCCCGGAGCGAGGCAGAGGGCAGCAAGAAGAGCCTGCAGTTTGTGGGGGTGCTGAACGGGGAGTACGTGCTGAGGGGGCTCCTGCAACCCCCATGAGCCAGTCCTGGCCCCAGCATCCCCATCCTGGGCTGGGGGCACTGACAATGGCAGGCCCTGGAGGGGATCAGCCAGGTGCTGTGTTGCCACCCAGCATTCTCCCTCTGTGCAGGTATGAGAGCACATCCAGTGAGGAGGAAGAGGAAGAAGGTGACAGCTCCTCTGAGAAGGGTTTGGCCGACAGCTCCGACAGCTCGGAGCAGGGAGACACCGAAACCTCGGAGGAGGAGGTCGGGGAAGGCGCGTGTGAGCCGGGACAGGAGTGCCAGGGGACTGACGTGGCCCTGCCAGAGCCACCTGAGGTGAAGGAGAAGTAAGTGCTGATGGGAAAGGCTCCCTGGCCCTGGGAGCCATGGGCTGGCACTGGCCCTGCTGGCCTGGGGCATCTGCTATGGCTTCGATGGAAAAAACACATTCAGCTCCTGCAGAAACCATTCAGCAGGAAACAATGCTTCCAGCTTCTTGGGTCTGCTGAGGAAAGGACAAGAGGCCCCAGATGCCTCTTTGCTGCAGAAGATAGTTTGGAGGGGGACAAAAAAGCACAACAGTTCTCAATGGCATTTTTCAACAAAAGGAAAAAATTTGGCCTAAGAATGGGTAAATGGTGCCCAAGCACATCCGTATAAGGCTCCATTCTGTGGAGGTTTGCAGAGGCTGAAGCTGCCAGGCTGCAGCCACTGGGCTGGAGGTTGTGCCCTGGGGAGCTTGTGGAGGCTCACAGGCATTGGGGAGCTCTACAGGGGGACTCGGGGTGCCCCACCCCAAGCGTTTGGTGGGGTGATGCAGACATCTACATGAGATGCTCCCCTGCTCTCCCCAGGTTCGAGCTGAGCCCCAGGATGCGGGAGGCCTGTCTCATCGTCAAGACCCACCTGGGCCACCCTGGTGCCAACAAGAGCAAAGAGGTGGTGAGTGAGGTGCTGGGGTGGCTTGTCCAGCCCCTGCCAGCATCCCCCCAGGGCTGGCCCTCCCCAGAGAGAGGCCAGCAAAGCCTGGCTCAGCACCTTCCCCCCAAATACAGCCCTCTGCTCCAGGCTTTGTCCCAGATACCCCAGAACCTTTGTGGACTCAGCTCAGGCCACCCCAACATGGGTTTGGGGGGTTCAGGGTCGTGCCTTCACCCAGCCCCCTCTGGGGCAGGGATTCTGCTCCCCCCAAGGCCACCAGTGGGGGTGGGTGCAGGGTGGCCCATGCAGAGGCTCTGGAGGAGCCCCAGCCCCAGTTCAGCCCCTCTCTGCCCACAGCTGGCCAGCAGCAGCCTGGTCCTGCAGGAGTGGTTCCGTCTGTCCAGCCAGAAGTCGTCCGTCCCCGACACTGTTGCCAACCACCTCCTGGCATTTGCCGAGGTCTCACCTGCTCTCCTGGCCCACGTGGTGAACCTGGCAGATGGGAATGGCAACACAGCCCTGCACTACAGCGTCTCCCACTCCAACTTCCACATCGTGCGGCTGCTGCTGGACACGGGTCAGTGCCCCCCACCCCAGGCCACATCCCACTCGGCCTGCCAGGCACAGGGGAAGGTGCTGGGGCAGAGGGGCAGGGAGAACTGCCCGGGGCTGTGTCTGTGCATAGGTAGGGGGGTGAGAGACTAGATTTCATGGGGGACCCATCAACAGTTCTGTGCCCACGGGGCTGTGGGATGGCTCACAGTGGCCAAGCAGGGCAGGAGCCAGGCACATGGCTTGGTCCATGTCTCCCACCAGCATCCTGAGCCCCCTCTGCCCACCCCTGCAGGGATCTGTAACGTGGACCACCAGAACAAGGCCGGGTACACAGCCCTCATGCTGGCGGCGCTGGCGGCTGTTGAGCAGGAGGACGACATGAACGTGGTCCGGAGGCTCTTCAGCATGGGCAACGTCAACGCCAAGGCCAGCCAGGTTGGCATGGGCTGGGGGCCACCACATCCCACCCCTCTGCCCACACCCCCAAGCAGCTGCCAGAGCCACACTTGCCTCTTCCAAGGGCAGGACCGTGGCTCTAAAACCTGGAGGGGTCAGCACATGGGGAGTGCATCACCTTAGGAGCTCCTCCTGGCTGGCACAGGGCTCTCGGCAGTGGCCCCGCAGGGCAGGGGGCACAAGTGGGTGGCACAGCAGGGGCAGGGGTGGTCTGGCAGTGTCCCTTCCCTGCAGGCTGGCCAGACTGCGCTGATGCTGGCTGTGAGCCACGGCCGGCAGGAGATGGTGGAGGCCCTGCTGGCCTGTGGGGCTGACGTGAACCTGCAGGACGAGGAGGGCTCGACGGCGCTGATGTGCGCCTGCGAACACGGCCGCACCGAGACCGTGAGGCTGCTGCTGGCTCAGCCCACCTGCAACATCTCCATCGTGGACAGTGTAAGGCTCTGCCACCGGGCCTGGGCAGCCCCACGCCGTGTCCTGTCCCCACACCCCTTCCCATGTGCTGTCCCTTCCTTTTCAGGATGGTAACAACGCTGCGGCCATCGCGCTGGAGGCCGGTCACAGCGACATCGCCGCGCTCCTCCATGCCCACCTCAATGGCACAAAGGCTCAGCTGCCCGTGAGTACCAACCACTGCCCCTGCTCCTGCCACCTCCCACACATCTGGGCAGGTCACCCCCGGGGAGGGGACAGCCCGTGATACACCTCAGGCTCTCCAGGACGGGGCTGCAGGAGCAAGAGCAGAGCATTCCAGGTGCCACATGCTCAGAATAGCCCTGCTGGCCCTGGCCAGGAGTCACTGGAGGGGTCCCTGGTGACATTTTGTGACTCCTCTCTCTGCAGCAGGGGGCACCACCGACAGCCACGAAGAGCCCTGGGAGTCCAAAGAAACAAAATTAGAGTGACCTTGGGATCCAGCCAGCGGCCACCATCAGCACTGGGCTGTGATTCATGTCCCCTCGCCTGCCACTGCTCTGTGCCAAATTGCTCTCTGCAGCTTTAGTCCTGTCACTAGTGCTGTCCCTGCGCCTCCCTCGCCCGTCTCCACCCACACGTGGCCACCTCGCTGCACCAAGTGACAGGAGCCAAGCATCAAGTGACCTTGGGATGGGACAAGCAGGGAGCAGAAGTCATCACCCCATCCCCTCTGCTCCCTGCCATGACCACCAGAGCTGCACTGCCCCCAAGCTCTCTGCAAGGAGGGAACAGCAGAGAACAAACCCAGCAGAACCAGCCCCAAGGCAGCAGTGCTGGTGACAGAGCCAGGAGGGCAAGTGACCCAAGCAGGGTCACAGTGCTGTGCAGGACATTGGGAGAGGGGACACCAACTGGTCAACAGTCAACGTTGCCTTGGACGTGGGCTGGGAGCACTTCCAGACTGACATACTTGTTGCCCTTCTTTTCTGGCATTTCCTTTCCTGGCTGAAATCTATTTTTTTTTCTTTTTTGTTTTTTTTCCTAGCACGTGCACACAAAGCAAAAAATTTATATTGCTTGGCCAAAGGATGGAGCTCCACATGAAATCACTCGGGATTTGATTTGTTCAATGGGAGCAAAACTTCTGAGCAATTGGGGCTGCAGCCAAGTGACAGAAGGGGCTGAGGGCCAAGGATGTGTTTGGGGACTGAGCCTGCCCAGCTAATAACCCACATGGGGTCCTTCTCCCAAGGGAGGAAAGCGATTGCCTCCTAAACATTTCCCTGTTTAACCAGTCCCACAGACCATGCAAACAGCCAGAGCCCACAGCCCAGTCCCTCTCTGCCCACCTTCTATCCCAAAGGGGAGCAGAGAGCTGAAGACAGTGTCAGGGAAAACAGATGGGCCAGAAGAGCTCAGAGCACACAGGTAGGGCCTGTGGAGGGGAACACGTATGTCAGAGAACATGTGTGTCTGTGCAAGTGCATGAGTGCCATGTGGGGTGGGAACAGGGTAAGGATAAGGACCGGGAGGAAGAAGGGTTTTGCATGGGAAGGCAGCTCTGCTCTGAGCCCTTCACAAAGGTAACATGTCACAGCCCCCATTCCTGCTGCTTGGCCCAGCCCCCCCCC
>VYXB01010190.1:269125-294483 GCA_013397135.1 Pachyramphus minor | reverse complement strand
CTCCCCCTCAGCCCCTCACACCGTCCCCGCAGCTGCCCCGTCCCCCTGCCGCCCGGACCAGTTCCAGTGCGCGCCCGGCGAGCGCTGCTTCCCCCGAGACTGGCTCTGCGATGGCCACCCCGACTGCCAGGACGAGGAGGACGAGCAAGACTGCGGGACCGCGACCCCGGCGGAGCCGAGTCCCGGCGGCCCCGCGGTGACCCCGCCCTGGAGCTCGGCGGGGCCGCCGGCCGGCAGCGCAGGTACGGGGGGCGCGGGGCGGCAGAGCGGACGGAAGCCTTTGTTCCCTGTCGTCTCCGGCTTCTCTGGGGCAGCTGGGGGTCATTGTGGGTGGAGGAAGCGCTGCGGGGGACCCCCACCTTCAGCTTCCTCCGCTTGGAACGGCGCTGGCGCCCCCCGGGGCTCCCTCGGGAAGCGCCTTTGAAGTACCTGCTTCCTTCTTCCAGAACATGCAATCCCCAGCAGCTCCCTCCCAGCGAGCCGGCGGCGCTGGAGTCTGTCCACCTCCCGAGCTGCTCTGATCCCTGGGGAATGGGCAGGCTGAGGGGAAGGGGATGAGGATGAGGGAGGCACTTCTGGGTCGTCCCGTGTCCGGGCAGTGTCTGCACCCCCAGCACCGCCGGTGCCCGCTGCTTGGCCCCGTGGGGTGTCCTTTGTGCTTGGAAGCGCTGTTCTGGCTTCCCGTACTCGGGGGTTTCCGTGGTGTCTGGGGACTGCAGCACCATGAGTGTGGAGAGGAGGGGGATTACTGCAGGTGTGACGGGCTGGGTTTGGGTTTGGTGCCTGCACCAGATGGGGAGCTGAGCTGTGTTTTGTTTGTACCCGTGGCCTCCTGCTGTCTTGAGGACAGAGCGAGGGTGCTGCAGCTCCAGCAGGGAAATTTCCCAGCTTTCATTGTTAGCATTTCCAGTAGGACTTTTTTCCTCCAATGTGGGCTAATCACAGTAGTGGTAGATAAAGTTTTGCTTGAGTTGAAAAAGACCTTTTAGCACTCTTGAGGTGAGCTGGGAACTCAGACAGGTGTGGGTTGGAGATTGCTTTGAGTGCTGATTGTAAGGTGAGTTAGAAGCCTGATGGACTTGTCTCTCTTTCCTCACAGAGGCTTCAGCTACTCCTGAACCTGGAGTCTCTGTGCCATCAAGGAGTCAAGGTTACATGTGGATCTTGATTGTTGCAGGTATGTGAGACTCAGGGTGCTGCACGTGGTCTTGGTCCTGCCATGGGCTCTAAATTGAGTAGCTTGATGGAAGCAATTCCAGACCTGCATAAGTAGCTGCCTTTGCTGTGCTGGAAGGGCTGAGGGAGGCCTGACACTGCAGCTTAATTATTGCTCTGCCTTGGATGTACTGTGTCCTTGGAAAGGCCACGCCATGCGATCCGGCACTAACTCACCTCCCCTCTGTCTGTCCTTTGCCCTCAAGGGAAGCTGCTCATCTCTGGCTGTTGGCTCATGGTGTTGAGCAGCAGGGCCCAGTCCTGATGCCCAAACCAGGGCAGTGAGTGGGTCTCTGCTTGCACATTCTCCTCTCCAGGGCTCCTGAGCATCCTGGTAGCTGCGGGTTCTGTTGGTGTGTGGGGCCTGTTCAGAGCAAAAAGCCGATCTAACACCACCAGTCTTGAAAAAGCATCCAGGGAACAGCTTATGTCTGACAAGCGCCAGACAGGCTCCTGTCCCTGAAGGGTAAGTGTCTTGCACCCCTGTGCTCTGTGTACCTGAGGAGAAAAGGCCCCGTGTGCCTTCTTTCCCTGTGTTTCTGGCCTGTAGAGCTTTCCCCCCGCCAGGAGTAGCTTTTCCCAGCTTTCCTGCTGCTGGTCAGCCAGGTGCTTGGGGTTTCAGTCTGCGTGGAAGCAGCAGAACTCTCCCCTTTCCTCTGCTGCCAAGGACAGAGAGCACCCATACTAAGCTACTGATCTTCTGGTGTGGGTTTCCTTCTTCCACTTTGCACAAACTGAAGTCAAACCAGGTTTTTGCTCCAAGGACTGTCAATAACCAGGTGTTTTTCTGTTTTGATAACAGGGATCCTTACACCGAGGTGATGAGGTGGGACTAGCCTGGTCTCTCTCATGCTCACTACAGAACTGACTGAATTGGATATCAGCTCTCAAATCTGGGTTTTTTACGCTGAGTACCAAGAGGATGCTCCCCTTGGAAATAGGTCTTAGACTGTGGGACTACTTTGGCTCTGGAAATAGCACAGGATCCTCCCTAGCACTGTGAAATCAGTCTTCACAAAAGTGGTAGGAATGTCTTCATTGTTCTGAGCTCCAGTTGTTAGTTGTTGATTCCCACCAGCGTGGCCTTGGACCCAAAGATGTTTTTCTCTGTGAAATGCCAGAGGCTGTTCACTGTTTCCCTCCACTCCCAGCCAAGAGCCATTTTTCACCTGCTCCATTCTTCCCCCTGGATTTTGTCAGGGAACAGGGGCTTCCTCACCCGTTTCCGTAGGAGCTCACTGCCCCTGCACAGACCAGACAAATATTCTATGTTTGCACTAGTGTTTGATGCTGCTCAGTTCTGCAGCAGGAGGCTTTTACTGACAGTTCCACAATGGGGTGACAGTTAAAATCTCCCTGTTTGCTCTTGCTTTGCTGCGCTGTCACCTGGGCCCGTGTGGGGCACGGAGCTCCTTGGCCCCCAGGCAGGCACCTCACACACTCCCTCACACAAACATCTCCACTTTTACAGACCTGCTCTGTCCACCCCGGTGCTGAACGCTGGCTGTGCCTCCTCTAACACTGTTAATGGTGTCTTCCTTAAAACTGTTCTGACATGAGTGGTGTCTCTTGGGGATCCTTACTGGGACCAGTGCTATTCCGTGTCTTCATCAGTGCTGTGTAGAGTGGGATCAAGGGGACCCTCAGGCAGTGTGAGGATGAGCCCAGGCTGTGGGGTGCAGCTGGGAGAGGTGGGTGTCATCCAGAGAGACCCCCAGGCCCGTAGGAACTTCATGAAGTTTGATAGGGTCAAGTGCAAGGTCCTGCTCCTTCATCAGGGCAGCTGCTGGAGAAGAGACAGCTCCATGAGACTGTGTTGTGTCTTGTCCATGTCTAAAGGGGCATTGTAAGATAGAGATGGAGAGAGGCTTTTCACCAAGGTCTGTAGTGACAGGACAGGGGGCAACAGCTACAAACTGACAGAGGTTGGGTTTAGGTGGGACAAGAAGGTCTTACGATGAGGGTGGTGAGGCTCTGGCACAGGTTGCCCAGGACAGTTGTGGCTGCCCCATCCCTGGAGCCAAGTTGGACAGGGCTCTGAGCACCTTGTTCTAGTGGAGGTGTCCTTTGAAATAAGCCATGTCTTGGGTCCAACTCTGTGTGGCACATGGAGCTCCAGGCAAAGGGCTCAGTGCTGTGTGCCTTGGAACTGGCTGTGCAGGGGCAGATTAGTGCCTGGTGCCTCTGGGCCACGTGCACCTTGCACAAATGTTTACTCAGTGCACAAAGCTGCTGCCTTGCCTGCTGACCTCTGTGCCTTGAAGGTGGGAACTTGTCTTGCCAAGCAGACACCAGTCATCAGCCTTGGAGCAGGGATCTTCCGCTCCTGGATAGCATGTGAGTGCTGCCATACCCCATGGGAGAAACTTCTAAATGTGGTGTGGAGTCTGAGCTATTCCAGCGCTGCTATTTTTAGTGCCAAGGAGTCATTTGCAAGGGCACACAACCTTGCTGCTGTTTCCATAGGGACAGGTGGACATAGCTGTGGTAACTGACACAAGGCAATAAAGAACGTGGAACTAATGACTTCTGCAGTCTTTCATTTTCCTGCATTTGGGCATTTGCTTAAACTCTGTAGTTGGGAGTTCAGGGGCTGCATCACCTTTGGATTGTCACATCCTGGGAAAGAGGATTCATGGTGGGTGGGTTGGCACGGCCAATAAGGGAGAGCAAGTGCTGCTGTGCCTGCCTGGGATGGACACGACTCCAGCACACACCAGCTGTAGCAGAAAAGTGAAATACAGGGAGCAGAGTGAATGGAAAGGGTGGGGACAGGAGGAACAGCTGGCACTGGCACTAGGAGTGCTATTGCCAAACAGGGGACAAGTGGGCAGCTCAGCCTGGAACAAGGTGAAAAAACTGCCTGAACTTGTCCCTTTGTTGTCAGAGCAGTGCATGTTGTAGGGAGTCCTGTAGAGCAGGAAGGGCTCCAGGAGTCCTGGCAGGACAGGGCTGAGCTGGGGCTGTACAAGTGCTCGTGCTGTCCGGGCCATGTGGCCAAAGTCAGCTGTCACCAGCTGGTCCCAGATCATCCTCTGAGCTCCAGCTGCTGAGCTGAGCCCGAGCTGAGCCTGGCTGGTCTGTGGTGTGGGACTGAGCCCGAGCTGAGCCTGGCTGGTCTGTGGTGTGGGACTGAGCCCGAGCTGAGCCTGGCTGGTCTGTGGTGTGGGACTGAGCCCGAGCTGAGCCTGGCTGGTCTGTGGTGTGGGACTGAGCCCGAGCTGAGCCTGGCTGGTCTGTGGTGTGGGACTGAGCCCTCGCTCTGTTCAATGAGGAGTGAGGCCCGGAGGCAAACTTGCAAGACCTTGAAGGTTTAGCTTACTGCTCCCTGAGCCAAGTGCTTCAAGGTTGAAAGAAACATATTTTCTGGATCTTGTGCTGTGTTTTGTGACAGCAATTTCCCTTCCTCTGTCCGGTGCCAGAAGTACTTTTGTTGTCCTAATCCCAAGGCTCAGAAACTTCAATTGTAGTGGAGCCTGAGCTGGTTTTGGGCCAGGAGCAGCTTTATGCTGCAGGTCTCTGTATTTAATTAGACCAGTTCATAGCGATCAGTGTGATGTTTTACAGGTTGAAGCAAGGTCGTGTTCCAGGGTAAGGCCCCAAACATAAGCCTGTTTAATTTTGGCTCCCCTTTTACTTGGAAATCCAAGGGATTATTTCTTCCTTTTCAATTCCAATAGTTCAGGGGAACTTGCATTTTTAGCGTCCTGTTCCTGCCCCTACTTGTGGGACTGCTGGGGCTGAAGGCTGATGTGATGGCACAGGGCAGGGCTGCAGGAGCAGCCTGTCCCACAGAGGATCTGCTTGGGCACCGTGTGGAGACTGAAGTGGTTCCTTCACCTCCTCCCCTGTAAATCTGCACTGTGGAGCTTGAGGGATGAGCTGGGAGGTCACGACCATCTCCCTTTCTGGCTGTGACAGCTGACAGAGCCAGGGCAACCTCATTAGTGCTTAAGGAAGGGCCAGTGCCAAGAGCAGCATCTGGTGTGGGGGTACAAAACCTCTACAAATCCTGCATGTCTGCACCTTTCTGTCCTGCCAAGGGAGGGCTGGCAGGGGTAAACCAAGGCAAGATCATGCTCTTTCCAGCTTGCTATCACAGATGTCCTTCTGGGAAACAGGTAGTGCATGGCAAATGCAAACCACTGATAAGACCAGAATAAGGGAAAAGAGAAGTGCAGGTCTGGAAATAGTTCCTTACATAAAGGACTAGTGCCTCAATCTCATTAGTGTCTTAAGGAGCGGGCGCTTGGCCGCCTCCGACTCCTGCAATGCAAACCACAATCTGATCAGCAATCGGCTTTGGGACCCTGGCAGGTGCCACGTGGCACTGGGACACGGCAGTGCCCCCCAGGCAGCTGCTCTGGCCCCTCTGAGCTCGCAGCACCCGTCCCAGCCAGTGCTGTCCCAGCGGGAGCGTCCCCATGAAGCCAGAGCTGCTGCCCCACAGCCCCTAACAGGGGTCACGGCTTCTGACAGCCATGAGGCAGCTGGGGACCCGGCGTGCGAGTCTCTCGGCCAGCCTGAAGATAGGGGATCACCGGGGCCACTGCCGGACCCTGGAGGAGGAGGCACTGCACATCCCCTTTGCACAGGACAGCCTGGTGAAACAGTGGAGCTCCTTGCAGAACGTGGCGGGCAGAAACGAGGAGCGCGAGGCTCCCATCCGAAGGAACAAGTACCTGCTCAACATTAATGTGGGTGGCAAATTATTCCAGATTGCTTGCAAGGTACTGGCCCAGTATCCCATCACGAGGCTTGGGAAGCTGGCCCTTTATACGGACCCCGTGAAGAAGCTGCAGCTCTGCGATGACTACTTGGTGCAGAAGAACGAGTACTTCTTTGACAGAGATCCTTCGGTTTTCCACTACATCTTCCACTTCTACCGCAGTGGGGTCCTGTGGGTGATGGATGAGATGTGCCCCAGTAACTTTGTGGAGGAAATCGAGTACTGGGGAATCCATCTGAAATACTCCCAGCGCTGCTGCCGGATCCTGTTTGAGGAGAAGCAAGATGAACTCAGTGAGTACCTGAAAATAGAGAAGGAGCTGGAGGCACAACTGGAGCCCCTGGACTCGGGGAAGCAGTTTGATGGCAAATTTCTGGGTGGGTTTCGGAAGATGATCTGGAACCTCATTGAGAACCCGTACTCTTCTGTCCCAGCCAAGATCATTGCTGTCATGTCAAGCTTCTTTGTGCTTATCTCCATTGTGGGCATGACACTGAGCACAGTGGAGGAGATGAAAAACAAAACAGGGAAGATGTGGATGGAGCAGATGGAGATGATCTGTGCCATCTTCTTCACCTCTGAATACCTCATGCGGCTCATATCCTCCTCCAGCTTCAAGAACTTTCTGCGGGCAGCGTTTAATGCTATAGACCTGGTGGCCATCCTGCCCTTCTACATCCAGCTCCTCTTTGAAAATCTGGGCGAAGCAGACATGCTTTACCACGAGGAGCTGCACAAGGTGGAGAATGTGAGCAAGCTGGGCAAGGTCCTCAAGCTCATCAAACTCATGAGGATCTTCCGCATCCTCAAGCTGGCGCGCCACTCCACCGGCCTCCGGGCCTTCAGCTTCACCATGCGCCAGTGCTACCAGCAGGTTTGCTGCCTCCTCCTCTTCATTGCCATGGGTGTCTTCACCTTCTCTGCTCTCATACACTCGGTGGAACACGACGTCCCCGGCACCGACTTCACCAGTATCCCGTGTGCGTGGTGGTGGGCAGCGGTAAGGAGTGCGCTGCTCCTCCCGGAGAGGGGATGGGGGTCTGTGGGTAGGGGCTGCCCTGCTGCTTGGGGGATTCATCTCTGCTGCAGGCCAGGGGGCAGGAAGGGCCCAGCCTTCCTACCAGCTCAGTAATGGTGGAAAACCCAGAGCCCTGCATGCTCTGAGGAAAGAAAAGGGTTGGGACTGAGCTCAGAAGCTCAAAAGCTGGTGCTGGGGTGGGATGGTGGTGGCCTAGGAACCTCCAGGCCTGAGTTAGTGACAAGGGGGATGTGGCTCAGCCCAGGCTTTATCTGTCGTGGGACCCAAGTGTTGGGTGGATGTGGTTCAGCCCCCATGGGTGTGGGAACAGCCACCCAGGGCAGTCTGAGGCTTGTGCAGCATCACAGCCCAGCTGGGCTTCGGAGGCACAAGGGGGTCAGAGCTTATGGGGCTGAGGTGGGGGATCCAGAGCTACATATGTGACCCATGGTCACATTGTGCCTCTGTCTGTGTCCCCAGAGAGGACACAGACTGGGGTGTGCTGCCCGTGTTCGCTGCCCTGCTTCTACCAGGAGCCAGCAGCTCAGCTGAGCTGAGCACTGTAATAAACCTGGGATTGACTCCGAAATGGGGAGTAAAGCACTTAAAAGCCAGGGGTTACAAGGGCATTTTGATTTACAGATTAAATGATCCCACAGATCACTTCTGCCACCTTGGCTACCACAGACTGTCTGCTTCAAATTCATCCCTTCTCAAGGAAGGGCAAAATCACTCAGCAGCATCACCAGGCTCAAGCCTTTCAGTGTCCCAGGCCGAGCCTGTCCGTGGGAGCACAGCTCCCTGCAAAGCCCAAACCTCTCTGCCTCAGCTCTCACCTTGACCCCATAGCCCTGCTCCCTGCTCAAACATGGTGCATTTCTGGCCAGTGCCTGTTTCCCCTGGATGGAGGCTGCAGGAAGCTTTGTTCCTGTGGGACTGGGCAGTTCCCGGGCGGGAAGCGCTGGAGCCACAGCTCCGCGGGGGCAGGAAGCTGCAGCAGACACTGAGTGCTGGGGAGGGCTCAGTTCAGGGTGTCCAGCTGGCTTGAAGAGACACATGTGAAGCAGGAATGGAACAGAGGTCTGACCCCTGATCTGTGCTCTGGGGCTCAGCCAGCAGCACTCCACCCTTGTGCTCTCCAGGCCCGCCAGACGCAGAGCCCTGGCTGTGGAGGCTGCTGGAGTGGGGACAGCTGAGCTGGCTGCTGTCCCTGTGTAATACTGGTCCAGGTGACACCTGGCTCCCACAGAGGGGCAGGTAGGTGAGTCCCAGCACCATCTGGTGGAGTCTGCTGGGCTTGTTCCCAAGGGATTTTATCTTTTCCCATCCTCACACAGGTCAGCCTCTCCACTGTGGGCTACGGAGACACCGTGCCTGACACAGTGCTCGGCAGGATGGTGGCATTTGTCTGCATCTCCTTTGGCATCATCCTCAATGGCATGCCCATCTCCATCCTCTACAACAAGTTTTCTGACTACTATGCCAAGCTGAAGGCTCATGAGCTAAGCCAGTCAGACCAGCTCTCCAGGAGGATCCGCTTGAAGGAGCGAGTCCTGCGGAAGTTCTCCGAGTGCTGGAGAGCCGACCCCCACTATCACCGCTGACCACAGGCCCCCCACCCCCTGCACACCCCCTGCCCTCTGTCCTGACCAGCAGGTCCTGTCCTCCAGGGAGGCTCTGACCCATGGGCAGTGAGTCACAGCAGCATCCAGGGCTCTGCTCTTGCACAGGGGCTGCTCCAGCTGGGCCCCCTCACTGCCCTGTGCTGGATGCTGCCCTGCAGAGCCCTCAGGCAGGGCTGCCTCAGGCAGAGCCACCTCAGGAGCTGTCTGTGTGTCTGGCTGCATGGGCCGGCATGTGGGGCATCCTGGAATCACAGGGAGTGAGCAGGGAGTGAAGTGTCACCTGTCTGAGGATAGTGGCCCACAGTGACACCTGCACAGGTGCTGTTCTTCTCCCCGCTGAGTGGAACATGCACAGGCTCCCCCTGCCCTGTGGCTCCCTCCCAGCCCATCCAGCTTGGAGATCTGGCTGAAGGTCTGCAGGAAAGGCTGCAGCCATGCACCCTTCCAGACAAACCCACCCTCCTTCCCACTGCCCTGGAGCCTGGGGGCACAGTCCTTCCTTGGGATGCTGCTGTGATGGGACCTGTGGGCACTGTGGGGTGCAGAACTTGTAGCCCAGGAACAGGCATTTAATAAACCAGGCTAAACCCTTCATGTCATGAATTCTTGGCCAGCCACTGTGTGTGATTCAGTAAACTGTTCAGTGTGGGTGAGGAGGGGACATCTCCCCAGGGCTCACAGCTATCTCTGCTGCCCATCAGTGTGAGCACAGGGCTCTCGGGGATGCAGGTGAGCCTGTCCACATGTGGGGTTTGGGATAAGCTGCCTGGTCCTGGGTGCATCAAAGAGGAGCTGAGGACAAGGGGGCTGTGCCAGTGGGTGTGAGAGGACCCCTGTCCTGTCTGCACCCACTGCCCAGAACCCACAGACACCCACCCTCTGTACACCTCCCCAGCACTGACCTGACCCTACAGTGTTGGTCAGCTCTGGTTTCCACCCCATTTCTCTTCCATGATGAACCTTCTCCCAGCAATCTCCTCTGGCCATCTTTCCCCAGGACCATCCTTCCCCACTGTCCTCATTTCAGCTTCAATGGAGTTCATTTTCTTCCTGGTGGCTGGTGCAACACTGCATTTTGGATTCAGGATGAGAATGGTGTTGATCACACACTGATGTTTTGGTTGTGGATCATTTGTGTTCACCCCAAGTCAAGGACTTTTCAGTCTCTCATGCTCTGTCAGTGAGGAGCTGCACAAGGAGCTGGGGGGGAGCACGGCTGGGGCAGGTGACCCAAAGTGGACAGTGGATATTCCACAACACAGAAAGTTTTGCCCACTGTATAAACTGGGGGAGCTGCCCAGGAGGGGCTGATCACAGCTGGACTGGGCGTGGGTCAGTGGGTGATGACCAACTGTATTGGGCATCACTTGTTTTACTTGGGTTTTATTTCTCTCTCCCTTTGTGGTGTCTCCCTTTTCATTACAAATGTTACTATATATTACCATATTTTATTTTATTTACCTTGTTAAACTGTCCCTATCTCGACCCACAGGTTTTACCTTTTTTTCTGATTCTCCTCCCCATCCCACCACGGTGGGGGTGGAGGCCAGTGGCTGTGTGGTGATTAGTTGCCCTCTGGAGTTAAACCATGACACCCACCTCCCATCTGCCCCAGCAGCATCACCTGCAGACCCCTCTGCACCACCCCCCACCCCAATCCCAGACCCTGTCACCACATTCACCCCACACACCCCCGCTGCCTGCTCAGGGGGTGTTCCCCCACCCTGTACACCCCATTGCAGGCTGGCTGACAGATCCTGAGACCATTCAGCTTCCAAGGAATAGGCTGCACCAACCTCCACGCCTTTCCCCTGGAGACTGGGCTGTGGCTGAATCTTCATCTCTCTGCGTGCAGCCCCTCCCCATGTGCCCCCCATCCCATGCCCATGGCCAGCCCCGTCCCCAGCAGCAGTTCAGAGTCCACAGGCAGCCCTCAGAGAACAGCACTTTTAATAGTTCCTCTGAATTCATTTTAGCAGTCACAGCAACGTGGGAATGTACAGACATTTACAGGACACTGTACAGGCAGTTTCTGTCATATATTAGTGCTCTTGCTATATACATATAGTACAGCCTGCGGGAGCCTCTGCACGGGCAGGGACACCCACGCCCCACACAGGACACCTCGAAGTGGAGCTGCTGCCCTGGAGCTGCCAGGTCACACAGGCTCATTCAGATTGATTCAATCAGAGCTTGGCCCTGAGCCTTCCCGGGCACTGCCAGGGGTGACACCGCCCGGGGCAGAGCCAGCACCCCCTTGCTTTGCTCACCCTTCATTCTTTTAGAGGGTTTGTGGAACAAAGGCCCCACGCTGACGCTCTGGAAGGAGCAGGAGCAACCTCTACTGCATTTCCATCTCCCTGCTCCTCCCGCCTCAGTGGCAGCCACAGCTCCCGGCCACCATGTCGTCGTACTGCTTGAGCACCACGTTCTCGTCGTCGTCGAAGTAGAGGAGATTGATGGAGTAGAGCTTGTCAGGCACACAGCAGGGGCTGCTGACGCCCTCGCTCAGCTTCAGGGCGTTGATGATGGACTGCACCGTGGCGTGGTTCGTTGGCCGCATGTTCTCACCCAGCGGGAAGGGGCAGGAGCCCTTGCAGTGGAAGGCGTTGTACCCCCGGGGTGAGATGATCCAGCCGGACCAGCCGATCTCCTCGAAGTCCACGGACAAGGGATGCCTCTGGCAGGGCTGGAGTCGGTTCACCGAGCGCGTCCTGCGTGACCCGGCCGGCTTGGGCACCGGCACCTCAGCAGGGAGATCGGGAGCCTGAGGCTTTAAATCTGCCAGAAAGGAGCATCCAATGCCATTAGCCACTGCATGAGCCTGGACACAGGGAAAAGGTGCTGCAACCCCCTAGGCCACCCCTCCCCATGGGGTCTTGTCTGCATCCCTCTGGTCACAGCCCAGGCAGAGCCATTAGGAGCTGACAGCCTCAGTCTCACAGCCACACCCAAATCCAGCTTCACATCTGCCAGCAGGCAGCACCCCTGCGCAGGCTAAACCAGGAAGGAGAGAGCCTCTGCCTCTGGCCAGGCAAAGAATTTAGGATTTGAGGAGCCCACACGTGGGCAGCACCCCAGGAAAGGGATGGTGGCACCGAGGGAGCCGTGCCAGGGCACATGGGACCCACCTGGGAAGCCGCCCGTGGGCAGCGACGCTCCCCGGCGCCCGTCATCAGTGAACAGGACCAGCAGTGGCTTCCTGCTCTCGTGGTGGTCCCGGCCAGACGCAAACTGCAGCGGTGGGGGGTCGAGTGGGCTCCCCCCCAGACTCTGCACTGTCACCAGCAAACCCTGGTTGCTGCTTTCATCTTCAGTCCAGTCCCGAACCTGGGGATCCAAACTGGTGTCACCGCAGGGCTGTGGGCTGGGACAGCACCACACTGGTGACCCCATGGCAGCTGCCAGGCTGGGGTGGGGTGTGAACCAGGACCCCCCAAGGCCACACTCAGTGTCCACAGCAAGGGGCTGCTCCAGGGCTGCTGCCCAGGGGACATTGTGGCACGAGCCAGCACTGGCACTCCCCGAGGAGCAGCAGGACCAGGATGGAACAGCCCCCAGGGCTGTGAACCCCCAGCATTCTCTCTGGGCTGCCCTAAAGAGGGGAACAGCAACTCACAGCTGGTGTGATGGCAAAGACCTCCCAGCCTGAGGTCTGCAGTGAGACGAGCCGGGCTGCCAGCAGCTTCTTCCCTCCAGGGGTGTCCGGCTTTTCCTTCTCCAGCACCTGGTAGACGCTGACCTGGGGAAGGAAGAAGGTCCTGCCTGAGGGGATGACCACGGACAGAGGGGTGAGCAGAGATGGGGAATTGCCAGCATGGATCTGTCACAGCCTTCAGGTGCCTTTGCTGATGTTTACATGTACCAGAAGGACATTTAAGAACCCACCACGGTTAAATCATTGTGATTCACTGTGAAACATTTGCCTGTATGATCCCAGGGCTGGGCTGTGCTCCCACTGTGGGCGAAGGACCACAGTGTGTTTGTGGCATCCTTGGGCACAGGCTGGAGGACAGCCCCATGCCCATCCCATCCCCCTCCTCACCTGGCAGAAGTGATGCCTTTTGGGTCCGTCTGTGACCCTGGGCCAGAGGCGGAAGAGGTGCAGCTCTGCTGTCAGGATCTTCTCGTTCTTGGCCACACTGGAGAGGACGAACAGGAACCGCATCTCCTCGCTGTGAGCTGGAGGGAAGGATGAGTTGAGAAGGGGAGTGAATCCGGGGGCAGCACCTCCACCAGCCACGCTCAGCCCCTCCCTGCAGCCCCATCCCAGCTCTGCAGGAACCCCCCCACCCCTTACTTCTATCCAGGAAGCTGCGAACGGTGTTGCCCTCCAGGATGTCGGGGTTCTTGGTGACACCATCCGCGTTGGCGACAGTGTTGAATAGATCCACCATGTACTGGGGCGGCTTCTTGAAGTGAGCCGGGGGGGGCGGAGGGTCTTCCATGCCGAAGACTTCCAGCAGCCTTTTCAGTGCCTCAGCCCGCCGGCTCGCCACGCTGGCCGGGCCCGGGAATGCTGGTTTGGCCAGGGCCAGCAGCAGCAGGACAGTCCCCAGCATGGCTCTGTGCTCCCTGTCCCAGCTCGACTCCCCCGGCCCCGTCGGCTCTGCATTTATAACTCCCTGGAAAGCTGGATTGGAGTGAAATATGCACAGGAGCAATCAGGAGGGTAAAGAGAGCTAATTGCCATGCTAACAAGGTGAGAAGCCGGGCTCCCGGGCCCCCCGCACCAATTAGCCCCAGTACACAAGTGACAGGGAGGACGGCTCAGCAGCGCTCCCGGGGCTGGCAGAGGACACGGCGGTCTTGGGCCAGCAGCCCCTTGGCAGGGCCCTGGCCGGGCTGCGTTTGCTCTCCGTAGGAGACTAACTGGATTTTAATGATGGCACTAATGGGACAAACAGGAGGACCTCTGTGTGGAGGAATGCCGCCCTCCAAGATCAGCATCCCCTTTCCCCTCCCGGTCCTGCTGCAGCAGCTCCATCTGCTCGCGTCGCAGCCGGCGCGGGGAGAGAGGAGCGTGGCGGGAGCTCAGTGTCACACTGGTGTCCCCAGCCCACATCCCTGTCAGGGAAGCAGCGTGGGGTCCCTGCAGGCTGTGTGTCCACCCTAGAGCCACACAGAGCCAGGGAGCTGAGGCCATGGGGCAGAGCAGTTCCAGCAGAGCAGTTCTGGCAGAGCAGTTCCAGCAGAGCACCGGGGCTGCCACGGGCCAGGCCCTGCTGTGGCCTTGGGCTCTGGTCACTCCAGAACTACCAAGCCCTAACCCAGCTTGTTGGCTTGGTTTTGTCTTTTTTAATAATCAATTGGTTTCCTGGGCGTTTGCTGCTATTTGCTGAATGCTCGAAATTAATGAAATACCATGAGAGCCCAGTGGACTCTGGATGGTGGAATGAAAGCCAATTCTTTCAGTTCTTGTTCCCCAGTCACAGAGGAACAGGTTGGTGCAGGTGCACATGACACACTGTCCAGCTGCCACCCGACTGAACAGAAAAAATTAGCGTTAATTATCTAATCCAGCACCTGGCTGAAGGGCTGCCAGGACCACACCACGAGGGACAAGGTAAAGGCTAATCCCAGGTGGTGCCTACAGTTTATTCCAACCCAAAGGGCTGCTAATTATGCAGAACAGGCAGGGAGGCAACGACAGGCTGGAGTTAATAGATAGAGGAAACTCCTGCTCAGGATGCTTTGCTTCCTCTTCCCAGCTCCCCAGCGGCCTGGTGCAGGATGCCTGGGGGTGTCTGCAGAGGGGGCAGCTCCTGGGCCCCTCTCCTGGCTCCTGCTCCGCAGTTCGTACCGGGAGCAGCCGCCCCGTGCCACCCCCAGCCCGTGTCAGACAGCCGCATCCCCCTGGGCCGCTGGGATGCAGAGGGGCCGTGGAGCTGCACCGCAGAACCCCAAGGAGCTGTGAATTGCCCACGATGTTTATTTTACAAGCTGCAAAACATTTAGTAGAGGGCTCATTTCTACCCGCTGGTTAAAATAGCTTTTATTCAAACAAACAAACAAAAAATTCACATTTACATATCATTTACATATCCTACAGACAGTCTGGTGGGGTGTCCGGGAGCCCCAGCTGCACTGCCAGCCCCGCTACCCCTGGCACTGGCACTGCCGGATGGCAGCGATGGTGCGGACGCGGCCGCGGCGGCTGAGGAAGGTGTGCAGGTCGTAGCTGCGAGGGGCACAGCGCCCGGGGGCGGCTGCTGCCCACAGCAGGCACTCCTCTCCATCCTGTGACTCCCTGCAGCCAGAGACAAACCGGTACATCCCCAGTGCGTCCCACTGCCCCCTCCCACACCCTCCACTCACGCTCGGGGAAGGGCAGATGCCCCGGAGCGGGATGGGGGAGAAGGGAGGCATCTTTCTTCCAGCAGAGTATCTGTTCCTTGCTCCTGAGGTAGCTCGGTGAGCTGTCATTTCCCTCTGCCTGAGCAGAGCAGATGTTCTTTTTTGGGTTAAAAGGGACCTTAAAGCTTATTTCATTCCACCACCTGCCTTGGGCAGCGACACCTTCCACCAGCCCAGGTGGCTCCAAGCCCTGTCCAACCTGGCCTTGGACACTTCCAGGGATCCAGGGGCAGCCACAGCTGCTCTGGGCAACCTGTGCCAGGGCCTCAGCACCCTCACAGCCAAGAATTCCTTCCCAATCTCCCATCTCTGCCCTCTGGCACTGGGAAGCCATTCCCTGTGTCCTGTCCCTCCATCCCTTGTCCCCAGTCCCTTTCCAGCTCTCCTGGAGCCCCTTCAGGCCCTGCAAGGGGCTCTCAGGTCTCCTCGGATCCTTCCCTCCTCCAGGTGATCCTCCCCAGCTCTCCCAGCCTGGCTCCAGAGCAGAGGGGCTCCAGCCCTGGGAGCATCTCCGTGGCCTCCTCTGGACTCACTGCAACACGTCCCTGTCCTTCCTATGCTGGGCATCCACGTTTTTGTGTCCGCAAGCCACGCAAATCCTGCCCCCCCCAGTCTGAAACAGCTGCCTGGACCCACCCTGCCCCATTGCCAGCGGGTGACGGACAGGAATGGCACATCCCAGGCTGCAGGAGCCTCTCAGGATCCGTGCCCACTGTCAGGGGAGACCACGGGCTCCCTGCTGCCCCAGCGGGTGCGGGTGTGCGGGAAGGGGAGCGGATGGACCCTGGCAGCTGTGCTTACCTAAGCAAGCAGGGATCCCCCGAGGAGCAGCTGCCCAAGCACCTTCCCACATCGATTTCCTGCAAAGATTTGCAAAACAAAGGCGTGACAATCCCCTGTAGCACCTCAGCGGGACACCCCGGGACCTTCCACCCTCCCTACAGCCCCAGGCTGAGCCTCCATCCCCGGGGAAGGGCAGCAGCAAGGCACAGCTGGTCAGAAATATCTGGGGGGCACAGCAGTGTTTTTTGAGACAGAGTTCTCTGTACACAAAGGCATGCTGAAGTAGAAAATAAGGTCTCCGTTGAGCTGAAGACATACTTAACAATTACATATTTTTTTAAATAAATATAATTTTTCTTTGGTTATTTTTTAAAGGAATTCTTACCCCAAAGAAAATGCCGTTTGTTGCTTCATGGTCCATACACCACAAGAGAATACAAGTGTGAGATTTTTACCACCCTGGTTTGATGCCAGGGTGAAGCTGCTGATGTCAGACCATCCTCCTAGCAGTTCAAACCCTACATGTGGGCCCAGCTGAGCCCATCAGAGAGGAGCCAAAGCCCTGGAAACCCACCTTGAGCCGTTCCTCCCTGTGTCCTGCAGGGTTCTGCACAATTTCATAGTAATATTCCACCCGGGAGACACGATAGCATTTCTCCTTCATTTCACAGTTCTCCAGTGTCTGAACCACCTTCCCCCCGTGTGGGTTTTTGACTAGAACAGTGCTGAACTTGGTGGGCACACAGAAAAGTCCATCTGCAAGGAAACAAGAAGGAAAATTAAACTGGAGTTGTCTCCAAGGCCCCTGAGGCTGCAGCACCTGCACAAGGGTCTGTCCTGCAGCACAGACTGTCCAGCTCCAGTGTCCAGCACCCAGCTGGAAAGGGCTGGTGAGGGCAAGAGGGTCCCAGGTGGGAGTTTGGGGCTCATTCCTGCCCCTGGCCCTGTGGAAGCCCCAGCTCTGGGGAGCCAGCACGAGCTATTCCATGTTATCTTTGAGAAAAACGGTCCTTGAACATAAAATATTGATGGCAGCACTTTTTCCAGAGCCCCACTCTCACCCCAGGGAGTGGAGGAACACGATTTAACATTTGCTCATTCAGTGTTTCCCTCTGGGTTTGCTGGGGGCTGTGTCCTGCACGGGCCTCTCAAATGCTGCAGCCAGGGTTATGGGCTCTCTCCTGGAGACGTATTCCCTGGGCACCTCCAAAGGATTTGCTCAGGGGGAGAAGGCTGCTGAGCTGAGCTGATGGTTAACTGGGTTTGTGGTCTAACTAGGACCTGGTCCTGCCCTGTCCCAGCCCTTGGGTGTGTGTCCTTCAGGGTTTGTGTTTGGCTCCTGGGTTCTGAACGGGTTGAGAGTTTCCTGCCCCCTCCCAGATACTTTGGCAGCTGCTGAGGGAGATTTCTTTGTTCCAGGATGGAGCTGCTTTTTCAGGGGAGGGAAAAGTGATTTCTGAAAAGCAAAGCTCTTTGGGATGCCTTAAGAGTGGGACAAAAAATGACAATATTTCTGGAAGTCAGTATTTCTGGGTGAAATTTTAACACCCGCCTCCAGCCTCCCTCTTCCCCTCCACCCCATTTCTCTTTACCCTTTCCAATCTTTACTGTGACACTGAAAGTGTCAGCCTGACCTCAGAGGAGAAAATCCAGAAGGAAAGTGCAGAGACCTGCCCTGGGGCAGAGGCAAAGCTACCATCCCGCCCACGTTCGCCTGCCCTGGGCCGTTATCACCGAATGAGACTCCCCTTCCCCTCTCCCTGAGCTCCCCCCGGGGCAATAGCATCGTCCAGCATCTTCCACTCACACGTCTGGGAAGTAAATGCTGATTCTCTGAGGTCTGGAAGAAACCACTTCACGCTGCCTAATTGCCTTTTCCACCTGCAGCTGGGTGACCGAGCAGCTGCCGCTGCCGCAGGAGGGAACCCGGCCCAGGCAGAGCCCTCGGGGTCTCCACCGCCCATCCCCAGCCCCTCCACCTCACAGGAGGATGGAACGAACTCCCAGGCCCTGCTCTGCTCTCCAAGTCACTGCAGGATTCCCGCGGTCTCTGTCCCTCTCTAGCGGTGGAGGCACAGCCCTGCCACAGCCGCTGCCGGGAGGTTTGAACCGGGATGGGCTTAGAAGCAGAAATACCAAAAAAATGACATCAGCAAATTCCAGGAGAATGGAATTTGTCAAAGAGTTGTGGAAATTCATTTCAACACGACTTTCCATTCTGATAAAATACGATCAGTTCATGTCCACCAAAGTGTCTTGTGTTATTTTATGAGTGAACTCACAGCTCCCCAGTTCACAGTGAACCAGTTCAGCTTTATCCCAGGGGGAGGTTTCAACCCATTTGGAGCAATTTCATTTGGAGTTTCCATTTTTGAGTGATTTTTGAACCCTGAGTGTAGTTCACTGGTGCTAAAAGGGCATTTCAGACTGTCAGGAAGAAAACTCCATTTTCCAGGGGTCCATTTCCAGCAGAGCTTTTGTCATCATGTTGGTTTTCTTGCTTTGAGTGGGAGGGTTGGAGTGGAGACCCTCGAGGTCCCCCAAGCCTGGGTTACTCTGATTCCGTGCTCTCTGGCTAGAGGACACTTTCCTGTACACAAAGTGGTTTAATTCCCATCCTCACCCCATGCACAGGGCAGAGAATCACCACTGTGCCTGCAGACCTGCACTGTAGGGGCCCAGCAACAGGAAACCCACTCCCCACAGAGGCAGAGGCTCTGCTCAGCAGGCTGCAGCTCAAGCCCTGAGCCCAGACATTGGTGCTGGGCCCATCCCACATTCCCAGAGGGAGGGAGGGCAGCTCTCCCTCGTTCATACCTGCACTGTGGGCTGGGTTGGAGCATTTCCCCACGTCGACCGTGACCTCCCAGGGAGAGTCTGGAAAGAAGGTTTTCAGCGCCGGGAGCCGCAAACATTCCTCGGGGCAGGTGCTGCAGTGGCAGCCATCGACCACCTCCACCTCCCGAGCGCCCTGGAGGAGCAGGAGCCGCTCCACGTGCAGCCGGGCCGGCTCACAGCAGGACCCCGCGGGGCACGAACGGGGGGCTCTGGGCCACGGCTCATCCGGGCGCTGTACCTGCAGGGCCAGGGACACAGAGCACAACCCCCAGCATCAGCTCCCTGATACAAACCTCTCCCTGACCTCCTCTCTCTCTCCCTGCCCGCCCAGAGGGTGCTGCACCAGCACCATCAGGGTGTTCACAGCAGTGGGATACGTGGTAACGAGATTTCTCACGGGACACACACAGCAGCACCCACAGAGCTTGTTTCAGTCCCTCTCCAGGGTCTGTTACGCTGGTGGAGATGGGACTTTAGGTAATATCAGCTCTCCTGGGATAAGGAGAGCACCACAGCCCATGCACAGCCATGGCCCTAAATGCACAAGCTCCTTTGAGTCCCTCCTGGGAGTGACACACGACACGTGACATGGGAATGACAGAAGCATCTACACGGTTAGATGTTTATAATGAAATCACACATGCTGCCATTTTTGCACAAGGGGGCAGAAAAAGGCCTCTGACCTCTGTAGATGTGGGACAGCAGCTCTAAGGCACAGAAGGGGCTGCAAGAGCTGGTCTGTGCTGGGGTGGCCAGAAACGCTGCTGCGGCAGCCAGGTGGGCCCCTTGGCTGATCCACTGTCCTTCCTCTGCCCCAGGTATCCAGCACTGCTGGAGGAATTTCAATTCTCTCCCCTGCACAAGCCACTGCCTGTGGCCAGCAGAGGATGAGAGGCTCAATGACAGGTTTTTCACAAGCCAAAAACCAGGTGTTTTAAAAGATCATAAACCCACAACCCCAGGCACCAGCATGTGACCCTCACCCAGCTCCGAGCGCCCCTGCAGTGACACAAACACACTGTTCTCACCTTCTTGCTCCTTAGGGAGTCGAGCATGGAGGAGGACCTGAAGAGCCCTGGGATGCCGGGGTGGCGGGGGCTGATCCACTGGGAGGGGCAGTGGGAGCGGCACTTCCCAACATCCACATGGACGGGGCTGCCAGAGACATCTGCGGAACAGCAGAGCCCCCAGAACGTGACCACTCACACTCTGGGAGGTGCAGGGGAGGCCCAGGCTCACATCAGGCCAGAGTACCACAAACAGAGCCACAAAGACATGGCCCACTCCTGGGAGATCTGCCTGGGAGAGAGATTCCTTCAGCCCGAGCCCAGGTGTGAATTCACTGCAGTCACACTCGCTGTGTTTGCAGACCAGGGTAAAACATTTCCTATTAGACTGGTCAGTGGACAAAGACTAAACATAATGAAACTAAAATGTCACTAGGAAACTACAGGTTTTACTTTCTGTGGTGAGCACAAGGGGTGGGGTGAGAACAAGTGAACACACTCATTATTAAGGGAAAAGGGAACACTCAGCCATACTACAAGGCTTATTAATGTAAATCCGTTTTTCATCAGATAATAGGGAAGGAAACTGTCATTAAAAGTGCCCATGGATGAGTCCAACACCACTGTAATCCATTTGCTTTAACCTGCTGGAGTCACAGACCTGGTGTGTGCTGCAAAACTCTAACTTTTGCACTGATTTAAAAACTGATTTTCAGTGTCCCCAGTGCTGGCTCCAGGGGACCAGGAAACATGGAGGGACATTTGAGAGTCACACTTGGGGTACAGCTGCTGGCTGCCTGAGGGTTCCTTTGCTCAAGGAAGGAATGAGCAACAAGCCAGGCAGCAATTCCCAGATTATCAGCCATTCCAACAGTGATGCCTGTGGATGCTCTTCACCCACAGCAGGGTGCAGACAGCTGAGCACTTGGCAAACCACACTGTACCAGCTGAAGACACAGTTAACCCCTGCTCTCCCTGCCCTGCTGCCATACAAGCTGGGTTTATTATTTTTAGGCCGATATTTTATCAATTCTTTGCTGTTTTCACCATTATTTGCTCTTCTAAAATTGTTGCTCCTGGAGCTGACAAACTGTCACTGCTTGTGACAGCTCTTAATTTGGGTATGGTAATTTTATCATTCCTACTGTACACAAGAACCTGGTACTTGGCAAACTCTAAATGTTAAATTTGTACAAGTGCACTGGAAAACCCTCTGAGTATCAAACAATTTTCACAGCTCAAGCTCATTTCATGTGGTCTTACAGCCACTGCAAGGGGAACTGGGGACACAGGCTGCTCCTGAAGGCCATGGACTTTTTGCCTGGTGAACAAATGCAGCTGCTTTCCACTCCCTCTACTTCCTCTACTTTCTCAGGACAGCCTGTTGTCCTGCTGACAGCCCTTTCCACATCAATTCTGGGAAGTAAAAGTCTGCAGTAGTCCTGAACTTATGCAGCAATAAACAAGCAAATGGGGAACTCAGTCATGGAATCAACCACACTGCAGCACAGGTCCAGGGAACTGAGCTCCTTCATGCAGATGGATGGACCCAGGGCCCAGAATACTCAGTCTGGGCAGCTCCTGTACTGCAAAAGATGTTTTAAGTGTTAGATTATCTGGGCAACAGGTCCCCAGCACATCTGTCCTCAATCCCCTGAGGGAAAATTTCAACGTAAACAGCCAAGAGATGGGCAAGATATGAGTGGAGAAGCATCAAGGATCCCAGTTTCTTGCAGGTGAAGGGGAACTCCGAGCAGCTGTGGCTGCCCCTGGATCCCTGGAAGTGTCCAAGGCCAGGCTGGATGGGGCTTGGAGCCACCTGGGCTAGTGGGAGATGTCACTGCCCATAGCATGGTTGGAACGAGACGAGGTTCAAGGTCCCTTCCAACCCAAAGCATTCTTGGATTCTGTGATTCCATGAACTCACCGTGCCCAATGTGGAGGAAATGGCTCTGCCTCCTGCAGCAGCCCCTCTCTGCAAACAGGTTCCTTTGCTCCTGGGCTCTGCTGACAGCTCCAGCACCTGTGGTCACAGTCCCCAAGCTCAGCACGACCCCGGTTACAATTCCCCCTTTCCTGCCTGAGCTGGGAGAAGGCACTGAGCACCCATCCACCCACCATCCTGAACCAAACAGCTGCAGCACGAGGAATAGATTTAGTTACAGATGGATGTGCCACATCTGGCAGCTCAGCCCTGACTGGACACCCTGTTTACTTGCTCTGAGTTTGGCACTGTTTGTCTCAGGACATCAGTCTGCTGCTCTCCTCCACTTTCACGTTACTGCAAGGTGAGCTCGGTGAGGAGTCACCTCCCACAGCACAAAGCACTAAAGCCTCCCCAGATTCCCCTGACACAAACCCCAAACTGTTTGCCCAGTGCAGGCAGCCCGGGCTGTTCACTGTTCACTGTGCACAGCACACACTGACCCTACAGCAGCATCAGATCCCAGCTCAGTCCCACACCACAGCCCCTCTGCTCTCCCCTGCCAGAGGTCA
Organism: Pachyramphus minor; assembly: GCA_013397135.1. Lineage (NCBI taxonomy): Eukaryota > Metazoa > Chordata > Aves > Passeriformes > Tyrannidae > Pachyramphus > Pachyramphus minor. Next base: position 272,415 of record VYXB01010190.1, on the reverse strand, counting down.
AAGCAGTGCCAAGGAGAAGGAAAAAGGAACTTACTGGCAAAGACAGGAGCCTGCAAGAGCCCTGCAAGGAAGACCACAGCTCGTGGGCCCTGCATGCTGCACCCAGGGAAGCACAGGAAGGTCTCCAGCACCTCTGACACTTATACCTGCCCTCCCTGGCAGGTGAGAAGGTGAACAGCTCAGAGCCAAATGGACTCGCATATCCTGGCAGATGCCCCCAGATTGTGATCTGAACAAACACCCCAGCAGCCTGGGCAACCAGCACCTCTCAGCCATGGGCAGGATCATACTCCCAGCTGGGATGGCCAGGCTGGGATCAGGCTCCCAGCAGAACTTCAAAGTGTTTCCTGAGAGCCACTGGATTTGCTGTCAGCCTGGGGGAGCTCCCTTAGGGGTCTTATCTTACCACCACTTCCAAACTAATTAAGTTTGTGGTGACTGGGAGCCACTCTCAAATCCTCTCACTTGAAAGGAACGTGCCTCCTTCATCCTCCCTCATCCCACTCAATGGTTTTATCTGGGGACAACCCTCTTCTGTCCCTCCCTGCACCAAATGGAGCCAGAGCTGGTGCCTGGACGAAGCAGGACCCCCCACATCAGCACTGGCAGCGTGTTTCCCACAGCCACGAGGAGCTGCCTGGGGCTCCAGTTCTGCCTCTGGTCTGAGCCCTGGAGCCAGGAGGAGGCTTTTCTCTTCCTAGCTGCTAAATCCGTGTAGGAAAGCACTGGAGCCCTGGGAGCAGGCACTGCTGGCACCCCTGTGCTGCCAGGGACTGTCTGAGATGTGTGACGAACCTGCCCGAGGGCAGCAGATTCCTAAATACAGGATGCAGGAGGCTCCTCATCACAGACCCCGGGATCTGTGCACCCACTTGGCAAAGGGCACGTGGCAGGGGACAGACCCAGCTCCCAGGGGTTGGGTTTTTGCCAGATTCAGGAGTGAGAGCACACCAGAGAACAGTGATGGCAGCGTCACACATCAGACACTACTCTGGCACTCAAAAGGGGGGGCTGGGGCTGGGTTTTTCCTGGCTGCAGTCACTTGCAGGTGCAGCAACCACAGACACAGAAGTTGCACAGTGCCCAGGACAAGCTGATTCTCTTTGGAGCTCATCCCCAGCTCCTGGAGGGCAGCTGGGCTCCTCTGGGATGGATGCCTTGAGGAAACAATGAGCAAAACCAGAGTGCTGAGGGAAGGCATCCTGTCAAAAACACAGTGTTTATTACCCACCTACAGGAACCTCATCCCCTCCAGCCCAGCCCAGAGCAGAAATCAGCACAGATGCTCAACAACAACAAAAAAATAAAAATTTAATTGTGTTAAGGGACAAACATATATAACAAACCCCACATTTCCATTTAAAAAAATTCCCTGTGCCTGGGCACCTGAGCTGAGCCACTCTCTGTTCACAGAGTGGTGCTGCAGAGTTCCCAGAGAGACCAGACTGCTACCTGGAGTAGCTGCTGTGTAACCTGGCCAGAACAGAGAGCACCTGCAGGGCAGGGGGAGGTGACATACAAAATAGTTATGGAAAAATAGGCATTTTAAATAAAGAGCTTACAATAACCTCAACTTTATACAAAATACCATGGTTGCCATTTCAGTGTTTCAACTCTAGGAATTATTTTTGAACTCTCAACATCCTGTGTTCCATCTCACACCATCTCTGCAGTCTCTTTTCTCCAGAGAGCTCAATCTCTGTTCAGCTCAGTCCAAAGTACCTGAAAATGAAAAAACACATTATAGTCTCAGGGATCAGAAGTGCAGTTCTGTGAACAAATGAAACTTGTTTACAAGCTGCCAAAGGAACATGCAGTAACTCTAAAGTTTAAGCAAATCACACACAAGTAAGCCCAAACTTAGCCAAAAAGTATTGCATGTGCCTCAGGGCCCACTTGAGCTGTTCCACTGCTCAGAGGGGCACAACAAGCTACACTATGAATTACTAAAGATGTGGAAAAAGAGAACTCAGCAAATGATTCAGTTCTTTCTCTCCCACAGTGGTGATTATAAAAAAATACTGAGACCAAGTTACACCAAGTAGAAACTCACCTTCCAAAAAAGCAAATTCATCGATAGCTTCAATGGCATTATCTGCAAAGCAAATTGAGAACAATTATCATAGATAAAGTGCCCCTGTATTTGCATCTAACAGCAGCATCTGAAATTCCATCACCAATTTCAAAGAGGTTTACTTGTTTTGGAGCTGGTGTGTGAAATTATTAGTGTGCTGTTTAGTGTAAGAGAAGTTTTTCTTTCCCATCTTCAGAGAAAGAAAGAGAAGCATCTACAATTATTTCAGCACTCTGGGACAGGTGGACAAATTCCAGGAACCCAGAGGTTTAATGCCAGCACAGAACATGCTTTCATACCAAGGTCTTTTCTCTGCAGAGTTTTCCTTTTTCCTTGCTGGGCGTACACATAAGCATCTTTGGCTATGGTTTCAACAAACAGCTCCTGCAAGACAAAACTAAGACAGTTTCACACAGGTGATGGGAGAGAGAACATTCTGAGGAAAGGTCCTACAAGACCTCAGGATGAATCTCCATCTTAACATTTCCCCTTCCCAATAAACAGCTCTGAAAATAGCAAAGGGAATGGCTGGACAGTAATGCACAGGAAAAGCAACAAGGGAGAAGGTCGGGAGTGTGACGGTTCCTCTGAACACATCTGCTACACACCAGTGGCTCCCAGGGTACCTTCTGAGGTGGGAAAGGTGTCCTGAGCTTAGGGGAGGAATCACCTCGATGATCACTGAGTCCAAGCACCACCACCGTGTTCACCACTAGACCATGACCTCAAGTGCCACATCCACCCGGCTGCTAAATCCCCCCAGGGGTGGTGACTCCACCACCGCCCTGGGCAACACAACCCTTTCCATGAAGGAATTCCCCTCATATCCAATCTAAACCTTCCCTGGTGCAACTTGAAGCCGTTTCCTCTCACCCCATCCCTTGTTCCCTGGGAGCAGAGCCCGACCCCCCCCCCGGCTCCCCCCTCCTGTCAGGGAGTTGCAGAGCCAGAAGGTCCCCCCTGAGCCTCCTTTTCTCCAGGCTGAGCCCCCCCAGCTCCCTCAGCTGCTCCTGCTGCTCCAGCCCCTTCCCCAGCTCGGTCCGAGCTCTGAGCCCTGGAGTTCCCGCCCGCCGCGGGCCGAGGGACGCCCGGCACCCGGGGCAGAAGGAAAAACCTCCTGCAGGGGCCAAGACGCGGCCCCGCGCCCCGCAGCGTTCCGGCCCCCGGGACCCCGTGCGGGGCCGCCCCTCACCGTGGCCCGCGCCAGCACGAACAC
>VYXB01010190.1:215910-269096 GCA_013397135.1 Pachyramphus minor | reverse complement strand
GGAGTTCCCGCCCGCCGCGGGCCGAGGGACGCCCGGCACCCGGGGCAGAAGGAAAAACCTCCTGCAGGGGCCAAGACGCGGCCCCGCGCCCCGCAGCGTTCCGGCCCCCGGGCCCCCGTGCGGGGCCGCCCCTCACCGTGGCCCGCGCCAGCACGAACACGGCCTCCTGGCTGGCCAGGGTGACGTCCGGGTCCGCCTTCACCAGCGCCTTCACCCGCGCCAGCGGCAGCCGNGCCCGGCGGGGCCGAGGGGCTGAGGGCACCGGGGTGGGTGTGACCCCAGCGCGGCCCCGGAGCGCCCCGAGCACGGGGGTTTGTGCTCCCCGACACCCGCAACGCGGCGCCTCGTTGTCCTGCTCACCCCGTCCCACAGCACAGCCCCTGCGCTCTCATCACCCCCAAAACGCGGCCCCGGAGCTCCCCCATCCCTGTCCTCCCCCAAAACGGCTTTCAGGGCCTCCCCGCCACCCCTCGTCCCGAAACGCGGATCTGGGGCCTCCGTGCCCCCCCAGACAGGGCCGTGCTGTCCCTGTGGCAGCAGGAGGAGCAGTGGGGCAGGTGGGGATGGGGACCCACCTCTCCGAGGAGGGGGCTGTCACCACGGTCTGCCCACCCTGTGCCCCCGTGTCGGCTCCCTGTGGGTCCCGTGTGGGACCTCCTGACAACCCCTTTCCATCCCACCTCCAGGTGGTGGAGGAGCACCACCCTTGGCCAAGGGGTGCTCATCCCAGCCTTCCCCATGTCCTCCACCTCTGTCTTATCCTTAAATTAGCAGGCAGGAGCCACTGCAGGCACTGCTGATGGGACACCTTCCCGAAGGACTGGAGGGACATGCCACCCTGGAGCAGGGGAGCCAGCATCCACCAGGCAGCCAGAGCAGCCCTGCCCAGGGCTTGGCTCAACCTCTCAGACCACTCCTGCCTCTGAGGCAACCAACAGTTGACACCAGGATGTTTCAACACAGCGATGGCCCAACGCAGCAGCGCTCTGTGCAGAGCTTCCCCTGCCTTCTTGGAGGAGTGTGTGTGGGGCTGTTTTGCTATGTGACCCCCCCACAAATCACCTCCACCCTCTGCAGGCCCCATGTGGCTCTGAGATCTGACCTGCAGAGGATTCACGTTGGCCACCATCACATGAGGACATTGCCCACCCTCCCAGGCCCATCCCTCACATCGTGCAGTCAGTTCCCAAAACCCAGGCTCTTCTCTGGATGAGACTTTTATGGGCAGCAGGGCTTGGTGGGCTGCAAGCTTCCAACAGCAGAAGAGCCAAGCTTGTGTTCCTCCAAGAGCTGCTCCTCCTCCTCTTTCTCCTCCCCCTCATACTGTCTCACCATCAGGCTACAGCGACTTCCTGGCATTGCACACAAGTCCTCAGCAGCCGTTAGGAAAGAGCTTCTGGTTTCAGGGGAGGGGGACCTCGGAGAGGCCCATCCTGGGATTCCTTGGGTGGTCTTTAGCAAGGAGGGGAGCACACAGGAAAGCATCCACTGATGGAAAATGGTGAGTAAGAACCAGACTTGGGCTATACTGGACTTGGGGACAGGACACTGGGAATGGAGCTGTGTCTCCCAGTTGGGAAGGCTTTGGGGATGTCCTTGTGAGGGACAGAATCCATCTGAGACCCTCACTCCTCCTGGAAGGCAAAGTCCTCCTGTATTTCTGAGCTGATCGGAGCTTCAAAGGTCTCTGGCCTGTTCCTGGGCTCAGTGGGAGTTTTGCTGGATGAACTAGGGATGGATATAAACATCTGTGAAGGGAGGAGGCTACACTCTCACTGAGTCCAGGAGAGCTCCACCAGCACAAAATACATTGGAAAACCTGGAATTCGTCACAGTGGTGCTGTGTCCCACAGGTACACCTGAGAGCTCTGGGCAAGTCCCAGTTCATGGAGCAGCCCCAAAATCGGTGGTTACAAACCACTGAGTCATTCAAGTGCCAAAAATCCCAGCAGCATGTTTGGGAATCAAGAAAAAGTGGCTTTTTTTCACTAGTTTGGGTGAAAGCCCCACTGCCTGGTGTGCAGGAAACAGCACATTCACTCTGCGTCACCACAGGGCTATGCCAGGTGCTGCATGTGAGGGTTTACCAGGGGAACTGGGGCATCTGTGAGGAGAACTTGGGTTTATGTAGGTATTTATACATGTTTGATCAGTTATGTCTAAAAACATTGCGCCAGCTTCTCTCCACATCAGCCCTTCCCTTGTGAAAGAAAAAATTACGCAAGTACAAACCCAAACTGAAATCCCAGAGGGAGAAGAACTCCAAAATCAGAGCCTACAGATCTACCAGACAGCAGCTCCAGTGCAAAGAAACACTGTGGTCTGGGGATGTCAGGATGGGAGAGAGACGGGGAGGGTAAGGTGATCCCTCCCCTTCCACAAGGTCCATCTGAGAAGCTTAGGAAAAATGTAGCCCCATCCTGTAGCTTTGTGCCATAGCTCCAACATGGCACTCTTCTTCCAAGAGCCATCCAACCTCCTCCTGGCAGCCTTTCTGTGAAGGCTCTAGAAAAGGGTGAATTTTGGTCACTGGGGAAGCTGAGGGCAGCTCTGTGCTGGCGCTGATACGTCCTGGTTTGTGTGTAAACTTTGTGAGCTGCACAGGAAACACACAGGTCAGAAAAGTAGGCCAGGTCTGCTGCCTCTTGGCCTCGTTTTTTGCATGCAGGCTTTGGTGGGATGAGTCTCAGCAGCACCATCCTGAGTTTTCCTGCAGGGAGGGATCCAGCGGTTCTGTGTGGCCTCCCTCTCTTTGTGGTTTCTCTGTGGAACCAGGAGCAGGGCAAGGCAGGTTGCTCCCATGTGAGCCCTGGGCAATCTGTGGATCTCAGATTCTGCCCTCGGGAGCTTTGCTGCTGGTAGGGTGCAATCCCTGACCCAGTCCCTCCACCTGGACACAGGGTGGATCACACCTGCAGCCCAGTGTTGTTTTCTCAGACATATTCCAGGACCTTTTTGAGCAAAGACCTTGTTTCATGGAGAAGGCTTAGTGTGAGGCCATGCTGAAGGAATACCACATTCCCCAGGGAGAGTTTTGACTCTTTTCCCTCCGTGGTGTTTTAACTGGAACTTTTTTTCTTGACAGTCGCAGATGCATCTGGAGGGGAGAGACGCTGTGGTGAGGCACCTGAGGGCAAAGTTCCAAGGGGCCAAGAAAGACCCTCCTGAAGTGGGGGGCTGGCCAGAGAGTCACCCTGCAGCCCCCCATGGACCAGAGCCAGGACAAAGCCTTGCAATGGGCTCCAAGGGCAAGCCCCCTCCAGAACCCCCCCAGAGCAGGAGGGTGGACTGCAGCAAAGCCTCTCCGTGTCACAGCACGGGGCAGAGTGTGGGACAGCATTCCCCTCATCTCATCCATGAGCCCCTGGCATGGATGGCACGGCAGAAGAAGGGGATGGCTCAAAACACCAACTTCCACCCAGCACCTGCAAAGCCAGGAGAAGAAGATGTGCTGAACAAGGAGGTGGGAGCCAGCCCTGATCCTCCCCAGAGCAAACCAGCCCAGCAGACACGGCCACTTGCCAAAGACAAGGGTGTTCCAGCAGTCCCTGCCAAAGGCACAGCTCTTGCAGCCCCCCTGGGTGCTGCAGGAAGCCCCCACCGCTCAGGACTCCCCGCTGTGCCCCCGAGGAAGCCTTTGCCACACATGAGGGTGCTGGGAGAGAAACCAACCAAGCCCTGGCGCCCTCCTGTCGTGCATTTGGCCAAGGTCAGAGCAGCTGCACGTCCTGGGACACCCGTCCATCCTGCCACGGCGCCGCCAAGGAGTGCTCAGCTGGGTATGGCCACACACCTGGAAGTCCCTCAGGGAAGGGTGCTGCTGGTTCAGGAAGGGAAATGTCCCCACTTAGAGCCTGGAGCTCCTGGGAGATGGAAATACTGTGGGGGCTGATGGAGAAGGGGGGGCTGGTAATACCAGAGGGGATTTTATAGGCAATAGCACATGGAAAGGAAGGAGAGAGAAGGAGAGCAGGTGAAAAAACAAATTGCCCTGTCCCTGTCTGGGCACAGGGATCAGTCCCTGGGGTGTTTGCAGGAGTAAGGTTGGAGTAAGCAACACAAGAGACGCTGAGAAACTGGAGTTAGCCCAGTGCAGGGCACTAAGGTGCTTGGGGGCTGGAGAACATAGGGAAAGAAAGGCTGAGACCCAGGCTTGTTCAGCTGGGAGGAGAAAAAGGAAGGGGAGATCTCACTGCCCACAGTGATCTAATGGGGGGAGAAGTGGGACCAGGCTCTTCCCAAGAGGTGCCTGGGAGCAGGTCTGGAGGTGGTGGGCACAGGCAGTAGGGGAAATTCCAGTTAGGCATTAGGAGAAGACTCTTTCCTGTGAGCATGGTGCAGCCCTGATGCACTTACCACGAAAACAGGCATCTCCATCCTTGGTTGGATGAGATTCTCCAGGGGTCCATTCCAACCAGTCCATCCTTTTGTGGCTGGTAGAGCAGACAAGCCTGACTGGTGGGAAGCAGAGCTGGTCTGTCCCATGAACACACCAAGTTTAACACCCAGTGTGTGTGTCTGCCCCTTTGGCCACGAGGCAGAGGCTCTGTGCTGCCTGTGGGATGCAGGGTTTGGTGTCTCTGGGTGAGGTGGTTCTCCATTCAGCACGAGCTCCACAGTGGCCTTCCAGATCTAGGCCACTGCAGTGGTTTCTCACAGCTGCTGCTCTGCTAATCCACACTCCTGGTGATGAAACCTGTTTCAAATCCCGTTTCTGGCTCAACTTCTCTAACCATGAGATCAGAACCTCCCTTCTTTGCTTAAGAGAACTGAAAAATTGAGCTGGTTTTTGTTACTGTTAAAAGGTAATTGGAAGATGCTCACCCATACAACCAGCCTGGCCCAGGGCTGAGCAGCCCTGGTAGAGGAGGGAGCAATCTGCTCTCCCTATGTCCTACAAGCCAGCAATTTTTCAAGTATTTATTTGTCAGATGGGTACTGAGGCAAGTTTGAACATCTAGAATTACACCCCGCTCTGATTTGGTTATTTTTGTTCGTTTTTTGGGCAATCTTACGATTTTTAGGGCCTAGTACTTGATTGTGCATTTCTTGGTAAAATAACCCAGCAGAGCTGTGATGTTGTACCTGGGCCTTCATGCCAGTTGTTGGTTGGTCTGGGTGACCAGGCTGGTGACGAGGCTGCTGATGAGAACAGTGGGATGTTAGCAGGCACGTGGGCATGCTGGCAGTCCTAAAGTGTACAGCAGCATGTTCTGATTGATGATGCTTCTGAGTACATGGAGATATCCAGGGCTTGCCCTAACTCTGGTACAGAACTAGAATTTAGGGTTTTCCCGATATTCAAAATACCTGTTTTAGCCTCTTCCCCTTCCCCTCCCATCATTTGTCCAGGGAGAAAGTAACATTAGGGACATATATATGTGAAAATACATATTGAAGGTCTGCAGTGAGCTCCTGATGAGCTGTGCCCCCATGTGCTGGACAGAAGTCCCCAGATGAGCTATGGAGTAAATGCTCCTTGCTTGATCCAGATGTGCAGTTTTATCTCCCCACCTCCTTCTCTCTGCACTAAATCCAGTCCAGGGTGGCTCTGAGCTCAGGTTGGGTGATAGAGCTGAGGAGAAAACATGAGATAACCCCTCACTGCTCCCTCCTGTTCTGCTGTTTTCCACAGGTCACCCGAGGCCAGGCCGTGCTGTGCCGGCGCGGTTCCCGCTGCAGGACACTCCGAGTGCAGCGGGGTAAGGACCCAGACAGCTCCGTTATTCCTGGGGGCTGTGCTGACCCAGGGGAAGGGCACCAGAGGGGACAGCGAGGGGCTCCTGGGCTTTTCCTGCCCGCTGCTGGAGCCCAGTGTGTGCAGGGAGCTCCCCTTGGGGGCTGTGTCACCGCAGTGCTGTGGCTGCTGCCATCACACCCCCGTCCCCTGCCCACCCTCCTCCTGGCAGCCTCGATTCTGCCCTTACCCCCCAGCAGCACTTCCCAACCCCCGTCTGCCTTGCCACAGGGATGAAGATGAGATATATGATGATGCTGAGTCTCTTGGGCCGCCCAGGAGAAACCCGGGCATTCTGCCGCCTGCTGTGTCCCGGCCGCCGGCACATCCCCGCCCTAGAGGAGGTGGGTACAGAGGGGCTGAGTGCTGCCTGCGGTGAGAGCTGCGGCTCCCAGAGCCTTGAGGTCCGAAGATCCACAGGCAGCAGCAGCAGAGCCCGTGCTGAGCCCACTGCTGCCACGCACAGGAGGGAGATGGGTTTCGCTGCTGCTTGTAAATGGGCACAGGAAACTCTGATCCCACCACACTCAGGGGCATGCTCAGGGTTTGTTCCCAGCAGGAGAAAGCTCTTGCTGCTCTTTGTATCTTGTCTTGGCAGGTGTTTACACCCCACAGCAGCCTCATGGCAGCACCTCTGCTGGGTGGTTTGGTTTTACAGGTGGAGATGCTGGCCGAGCCTCCGACAGGGTTACCTTGCTGGCAGCTGCACAGAGGTAATGGGGTTTTGCCTTTTCTAAAGGTCCCAAAATGGTCAGGTCTCCTTGGTGCTCTGACAAAGCTGGTGCTTTAATGGTCCCTGCTGTGCTTGCAGTAGGAAAGTCCATGGTGAAAAGCACAAGCTGCAGGCTGTGCACCTGGTCCAAGAGCCCCCAGCAGCCCCAGAGCTGGTGCAGGGAAATGCAGTGGGGTGGCAGCCAGGGGGGCAGAAGGGGATCACAGGGATCAGAGCACGGGGTCACCTGAACCTTCCCGTGACTCTCAACGACTGCAGAGAAGCCCAGGTCTCCCAGAAGACAAAGACCATGACACTCAAGGACTGCAAGAAGGAAGAGAAGGCAGACAGGGAGTTTAAGAGGACATTCAAGGTGAGCAGCAGCGAGTGATCCCTTATCCCTCTAAGCCCCTTCTCCCCTCCTGGGAAGGGTGCAATGCAATGGCAGAGAAGAGCTGTGCTCTGCAGGGACCGAGTTCCCACCTGCCCTGTTCCCCCAGATCAGACCAGTCCCACAGACCCTTTGGCTAGAGAGGCATCTGCTTTTCCTAAGCAGGGGGAGCTGCCTGACTCAGTTCCCCTAAGGGCACAGTTGTTTGCGTTTCAGTTCGAAGGCAACATCAACGTCCTGACTCAGATGATGGTCGACCCTGCAGCGACAGAGAAGAGGGGCGGGGGGAAGAATCTGCCGCTGCGACGAGGAGAGATCCTTGATGTCATTCAGTTTACCAATCAGGAGCAAATCCTCTGCCGGAACAGCCAGAGGAGGTGTAAGTCTGGAAGAGGATGAGGGTTTGCCCGCAGGGGGAGCACAGCAGTTTCAGGAACAAGTTTCTTGGTTCGCACACCCCCGCTAGACCGCAGGAGAGACATCCTCCTGCCGTTAGACACACTTGGAAGATACCCGGGGCCTCAAAGGTTCCCACTTCTCTCTGCACAAACGTCCTGCTCTTCCTCCATTTCTGCCATGAGCGGGGCTTCTCCTCTCCCTCTGCTAAAAGCCATTCCAGTCCCCGGAGCCTCTCGGCCACCAGCCTGGCACACCAGACCTTGCCATGGGCACAGTCTGCACAAGCTGTGTCTGCACCGAGGGAGGCACAGGTGAAATGGGCTGCAGATCCTCCGGGCAGAGAGACGGGGATCAGGCTCTTCCCTGACACTGCCCCGAGCAGGTTCCTCCCACGGGCCCAGCTCAGCTTCCCAGAGCCTTGTCCCACCTCTCCCTGGGGACATGAGGTGTTGCTGAACCCTGCGAGTCCCAGGCAGGGGCAGGTGCTGGTGTGAGTCCCCGCTGATGCCACAGTCCCTGCACAACCTGACAAGTTTTTTCTGCCTCTATTGCAGATGGCTACGTGCCCCGGGCCGTGATGCTGCACCTGTGAGTACCTTCCCCGGCCCCTTCCTCCCCACTCCGTGAGCTCAACTGCTCAGTGAGTGCCTGGCACCAAACCTGGCCTTTGACTGACACCTCAAAACCATCCAGCCCAGGCAGTGACCATAAACCAGGGCTGGTTACCCTGGGGTGGAACCTGCCATTTCTGGTGTCAGGAGAGGTTCTGGCACTGGGGCACATTGAGCACTCCCCAAGCTGTGGTCCCTCATGTGGGACATGCCCAGAGGCTGCTCAGAGGCTGCTGGTGGCAGCACAAAGGTGCTGCCCCTCTGCATGGCCGGGTCTGCAGCTCCCTGTAGCCTGCAACAAGGCCACTGTCTGTGAGAGGGGTCAGAGTCACGTTAACCCCACACTGGAGAGTCCCAGCTCTGTGGGGAGAGCTGGGAGGGAGCAAATGGGACTGCAGGAGGACACCAGAGCCCACAGACAAGTCAGGAGAGATGAGACGCATACAGCAGCAGGAGCTGGCCCTTGCCTCAGAGTCAGGAGGTGATGGGGACACAGGGGACCAGACTGCCCTCAGCACCCTCTCTTTTTCCTTGCAGGGACACTGACATCTATGACGACGTTGAGATGGTGGGTGCAGAGGGAACTGCTGCCTTACCCCTTCACCAGGTGCTGCCTGGCATGGACCAGCAGCAGAGACCCCACACCCGCACCAGGGCCTCCCCTCCTGACCCTTGGCTGTTTTGCCACCTTCCCTCTCTCCCCTTCCTCTTCCTGGGACATCCTTTACTTGCCCTCAGTTCCCCAAAGGTCTTCACGTTCCTCTATTCCCAATTATTTGGATTTCCCTGCACCCTTTCCCATCTCAGCTTTCTCCCTCCACTTGCTGTCAGCCCCAGGGCCCCTTCAATGTCCTTTGAGGTGCCCCTGATGCCCCAGACAACTGGGACTCCCCTTTCCAAGCAGTTGCTCGCTCCCAACATGCAGACTCCATCCCCCAGCTCGCAGCTGGCTCTGAAATTGGAGCTGTATTTCAGCTCTGCTGAAGAGCAATCACTTTATCTACTTCTGGCAGGCTGAGTGACCCACACTAAGGCCAAAGGCATGAGACAGCACCACAGAGACCTCCCCAGGGCCCGACACATGTACAGCACCACACTCCTGATGGGAAAGGAGCTCTGCTTCCTCGGAGACAGCCTGTAAATCCACCGTGACCTGCCGGAGCAGAGGCGCAGCCGCTCGGCACGTGGGGCTGCACACTCCTGTCCCACGGGGCCAGAGATCCTCGAGTCACCACTTCACTGTGGCTTTGTTTTGTCTGTGTAAAATATGGCAATGGTTCAAGAAGGCTTCTTGCCCTTGTTTTTGGTTGGGGGTTAAAGTCAGGGCCAGAGAGGTTTTAATATTTCCTCATTCCCAGAGCATCCTCAGTCTTGGACCCACCCACTCCATCCTTCTGCACCACACTCCAGCCCCAGTAACACTCCTGGGCTGAGCCAGAGACAAAGGGGACACAGACATACTCTAAAATATTGTGGATTATTGACCAGGCACCCCAGCAGCACCTTGTGGCCTCGGGGCAGCTTCCCTGCAGAGCTGGTGGGGAAGTTGGTTCTGTTGGGGTGGATATTCCTGCAGGAACATTCATGGGTGTCTTGGGCTGAGGTCTGTGTGGGTGCCATGAGAGAGCTCTGCCCTCACGAAGCCCTCACAGATGGGGGTAGGATGGGGGTGCACTGGCAGCCAGTGGGAGCACAAAACTGGTGCCAGGCCCAGATCTGGTGGCGAGACCCAAATCCCTTTGGATCAGAAACTGTGAGGGGAAGGGAGTTGTGGGTCTGAATCCCTGTTCTCAGTCTGCACACCGGCCCCCAACCCAGGGGCTGGAGGGTTAAACTGGGAGGGTTCGGCACCGCAGGGGCGGGATGCCAAGCCCAGATTAACCAGTTGAAGACGTCACTTTCCATTATGGGAAAGGCTCCCAAATATCCCTGAAGCTTTTGGTTCTGGGGATTAGCCACCAGCATGCTCAGCTCCCAGCACAGAGCAGGGGCCCGTCGGTGCCCGTGGCCATGAGCGGGGCTGGGACCTGCTCCGAGGGGCATCGTCTGGGTGGCTGAGCACAACCATGTGGGAGTGTGTCAGGAGAACTGTGCTGCACTCCCTGTCCACGATCATCCTGCGCCTCTGGAAGTGGGTACGGGATTTCTGGTACAAAAATGGCCTCTTGACCCTCTCGATGCTGTCGGTGGTCACCGGGTGCCTCCTGGGGTTCCTGCTGCGGACGCTGGAGCTGACAAACCTGGTGAGTCTGGCCGGGATGGGGATGGGAGTGAGGGAGAGGGAGTGGTCAGGGGGGCAACCAGCCCTGGTGCTAGTAAGGGTCCCAGATAGGCACAGCCCCAAAAGCAAAGGGTCCTCTCCAAGAAAATCACCTCAGGGCAGGTTTCTGCACATGGTTTTGCTTTTTTTGCCCCCAAGAAGCTCTCAACAAATGCCAAAGCTGCAGGACAAATCCTGCCTTCCTCCAGTGGGACTGGGGGGCTCTTGGGATGGAGCCCACAGGACTGCAAGAGCCTCCAGGAGGGGTTGGGGATGGGAAAGTGGGGAATGGCTGCTTGGCTGCAAGATGCTCAGTGCCAGGCTCCCCCCAACACCACCAGCAGCGATGGGGTCCGAGGGATGAGCTCCTCCCCTGACACTCCCCAGCTGTGCAGATGCTCAATCCAAGCACAGATCTGCTCTGTGGAGAAGACCCAGCAAAAAAATAAGGGCAGGTGGGGAGCCTGGGGGGGGTCTTCAGGGGGTCCTTCCTCTGAGGACTCTTGGAAACAAACACGTTGGAGAAAATGCCCCTAAAAGGGCCGTTCAGCCAGCGCTTTCCAGGAGGATCCTGCTGTGAATCGGCACCGGATCCCCACGGCTGCGCTGACACTGGGCAGCTGGGCTGGGCTCAGCCCTGATCCTCAGCAGGCTGGGGAGCCCAGGAGGGGGAACACTGCTCCAGGGAGAGCTTGGCTGGTGCTGGAACATCCCTGTGTTGCCCACTTGGATTTAGCAAAGTCTTGTCATTTCAATTAGGCCCCTCAACATCAGCACAGCGGGGATGATCCCGTTACTTAATTGAAGCCGTGTGTAATCTCCCTCATCCCAGTGCACACGCCCGTGAGGCCAGCACAGCCTCGGGGCTCCAGGCCCTCGTGCACTGAGTTCATCCATCCTCTGCCCCAGCCCTGCTGTGAAGCCCCACAGCCACTTTTCCCCATTAGAGACTTTTGTCCCAAAACCCGCACCACAGGGGAGGGGCTGGAGAAGTGGCCAGTCCCTGCTTTCCTCCCCACAGTGGGAAATGTTCTGAAGTTAAAAGACCCACTGACAAAGAGCTGCTGCTGTTCAAATCTGCTGGTACCCCTTGCACCTGTCTGGGCCCATTGCAGCTCCCCAAGGACATCAGCCACATCCAGACCCCAGTGGGACAGCACTCTCCCCTTGGCTGTGCTAACTGGAATTTGGGATCCCTCTCCAGACAGCCCCTCCCCATGTCCCTGTGAGGGATGTAGGGGATGTGAAGAGATGCCACAGCACAGAAACCTCCCTTGTTACGCCGAGGCTGCCCCATGAATGGACACCTGGTCTCTCCCTGAGCCTGGCTTTGCCGCCTGCAGCCACAAGGTATTCCCACCTTTTGCTGCTCCTGATGGCTCTGGGGCACTTTTGCAGATGCTGCCAAGCCTCTGCTCCCTGATAACAGGTGCAACAACATTCAGGAGGAGCCAGCTCAGAGCTGGGGCTGGTTGGGAAAAAGGCAAATTTATTAAGTTTGAGCCCTTAACCCACAACCATCGCCCACTTAGTGCTCACCTGACACACGGCTCTGCTCTGTGTGCAGGAGAAGCAGTATTTTTCCTTTCCTGGAGAGCTTCTCATGAGGATGCTGAAGATGCTGATCCTGCCCTTGATCACCTCCAGGTAAAACACCACCTTCTACTCTAAAGCACCACCTTCCCATCACGCTGAGGAGATGGCTCCCTGACTCCACATTGAGGAGATCACCCCAAAACTGCCTGGGGTGAGAATAACCCTGGCCCCAAGCAGCTGGCAGCCAAGCAGCATCCCCTGGCTTGGTGTACATCAAACCCCACGATTTCCCAGCAGGATTTGGTATCTGCACCCAGGTCAGACACCTGCACTGGCTGGGGTGTTCCCCTTCTTTTGGGCAGCTGGTGATGCTGGGACCCTCTGTGTGCAGTTGTGGTGGGTGGCTGTTTAACCTCGAAGCAGATTCCCTTATTTAGAGGGATTTGAGAAAGTTCAAGTAGAAACAAAAAGCATCGCTCAGTGCTGTGTCTGTGCTTACAAATCCCCATTTTATGGGCCCATACAGACCTAGAAATAAGAACAGAGCTAGCAGTCACACTCAGCTCTAAGCAAGGCCCCAGAAAGCTTATATGGATTAACATATTGTAAAGAATTGCTGGCACACACTCATTTAGACACACCCAAACCATAACTCCTCACTGCCTCGAGGATGTGTTGTTTCTCTATTGTTTGTCAGAGTTTGCCTGTTGCCCCATTTGCCTCTGGCTTATTTTTGGGAGCAGTGTGGTCTCTACCCTGGCCACACTTGGCCTGTTGACTATCAGCCCTTGTGGAGCTGCTTTCTTTTCCCCTCCAGTGTCTCCCATCCCTCCCCTGAAGTGCTTGAGGGTTTCCCTTTGCTCTGAGCCCTCCCTGCAGCTCAGTGACCTGGGTCATCCCCTCTGATCACTCACCTGCCTGCAGGCACAGGGTCTGCACAGGGATCTCAGGAGTTTTCCTGCATGTTGGATTGAACCAGGGATGTTTCTTGTTTAATTACTGAATGATGGTGAAGTGGCATCTTCCATTTACACACCCTCCCAGGGGGGACTGGGAGCTCCCCAGGCCTCAAGTCAGAAGGAATCACCCACCTTAACATTGCTTTTGTGGCCTCTCGAGCTTCCAAAGCCCCTTTCCTCCTGGACTCGTGGCTGGTGGAGGGGATCTGTGGGCTGGCCACTACCTCAGCCACCCCATCCCATGTGTCCCCAAGGTTGGCATTTACCCTCACAGCCCCCATCTCCACCATGTCCTGCCTGAGGGTTGTCAGTGCTGGACTCCACCAGCAGCTGAGCCGGGGTCTGCAGGGCTCAGTGTGGGTCTGCACACACATGGGACACCCTGCAGCCCCCAATACCCACTTTCCCTAGAATCCCAGGATAACCTGAGCTGGAAGGGACCCACAAGGATCATCCAGTCCAACTCCTGGCCCTGCCCAGGACACCCCAACAATCTCCCCCTGTCCCTCAGAGCGTTGTCCAAACGCTCCTGGAGCTCTGGCAGCCTTGGGGCCGTGCCCACTTCCCTGGGGAGCCTGGGCAGTGCCCCAGAACCCTCTGGGGGAAGAACCTTTCCCTGAGATCCATCCCAGCCCCCCTGGCACAGCTCCAGCCGTTCCCTGGCTCCTGTCCCTGGTCCCAGAGCAGAGCTCAGCACCTGCCCCTCCGCCTCCCCTCGGGAGGAGCTGCAGCCCCCGAGGAGTCTCCCCTCAGTGTCCTCTGCTCCAGCTGAACCAGCCAAGTGCCCTCAGCTGCTCCTCACACCCTTCCCCATCCCTGTGTCCCTCCTTTGGACACTCTCCAACAGCCTCAGATCCCTCTGACACTGTGGCCCCCAAACAGCCCCAGGACTGGAGGTGAGGCCGCCCCAGGTCAGAGCAGGGTGGGACAATCCCCTCCCTGGCCCGGCCATGCTGGGCCTGGTGCCCCCAGGACACGGTGGCCCTTTGGGCTGCCAGGACACTCTGCTGACTCAGATCCAACTTGCCACTGAGCAGGACCCCCAGGGCCCTTCCCCTGGTGCTGCTCTCCAGCCCCTCATTCCCCAGTCTGTCCCTGCATCCAGGGCTGCCCGTCCCAGGGGCAGGATCTGGTATTTGCCTTTGTTAAACACCAGGCAGCTGGGGATTGCCCAGCCCTCACATTTGTCAGGGTCTGTCTGTGGAGCCTCTCTGCCCTTGGGGGAGTCAGCAGCTCCTCGCAACTTGGTGTCCTCAGCAAATCCACTCAGGACTTTTCAGTCCTGTAACCAAGTTGCCCCCACCACGGGCACTGCTCTCCCTGCTGGGGCAATCAGTAATGCCCTCTCTATTTTTAGCCATTTTGCTAAGAAGTAGCTTATGGGCTGCTTCTTAGGAAAGCTTAAGGGTGCATGAAATCTGAACCAGCAACTCCCTCGTGGGGATGTGGGACCCATCCCCACCAGGATTTTATGAACTTTGCTGGTACATTCCTTTGCTGTTCAGTCACACACAGCAGTGGCACAGGAGATTTAGGATAACAGTATCTTACCAAGAAAGAGCAATATCAGTTATTCACCATCAAAATGCAGCAAGAATATGAAGTTTTTAACCCTTGGAGAAAACAGAAAACATGGCCAGACCCTGAAAAGAGATGTCTCCTGCCCTTCACAGCTCAGCCTGGGTTGCCACAAGCCCATCCTGGGTGTGAGACCCCGTGGGCACTGGCAGGTGAATGTGTGAGAGCTCAGTGAGGCATTTACACATTGGTTTAGAAAATATCTATGGAAACCACTCCTGCCTTGGATATTTTGCCCATCAGGTGCATCCTGTGCAGTTCTGGGAGCAGGCACTGACCACCACGTTTTTGCTGCAGCCTCATGTCCGGTTTGGCCACCATGGACTCCAAGGCCTGTGGGAAGATGGGGGTGATCACCATCACCTACTACCTTTGGACAACCTTCATAGCAGTGACTGTGGGGATCATCCTCGTGGTCAGCATCCACCCTGGTGCAGCTGCCCAGAAGGACAATTACACTGTGGGGAAAGTGGTGCTCAGCTCTGCTGACGCGCTGCTGGATTTGATCAGGTACGTGCCAGGATTTCAGCAGGAGAGAAGTTTATGGTGAGGAGATCTTCCCAGAAGGTTCCAAGTTCCCAGGAGACATTGAGATCTCCAGGGAAACAGGAGAACTGCTGGCCAGGGGCTGCCTTAAAGCAGCAGGTGGGGATACCTGGGGAGGGGGGAAGCACTGACCCAGGGGCTGGGGGAGAATCTCCATTTCTGGAGGCATTCCACAGACTGGACCAGGCTCTGAGCATTCTGCTCCAGCTCTGAGGCTTCTGCTACAGGTGGCAGATGTCTGTCCCAGGCTCTGGCTTTCCATGAGTCCCATTTAAGAGTGGTTCTCAGTCCTGCCAGCCTCTCTTTGCCCTCAGCCTGCACAGAGGACACCAAGCTGGTGTTGGCTGTAATGTCCTCCTCCAGGTCTCCATGCCCACCAGAGGTGCTTCCCAGGGTGCTCCCTGTGCTCTCACAACACACTTTAACCCCCGTGTTGTTGCTCTCTTGCAGAAACATGTTCCCTTCTAACCTGGTTGAAGCTTCCTTCCAGCAGGTGAGTTCACCTGGCCCCTCTGTGGGCAGCTGGGATGCTGCTCAGCTCCACATGGGGCTGCCTCTTTCCCCACCCACAGCCTGGACATGAGCCCCTTCTCCCTTCCCCTTCCCTTCCTTTCCTTCTTCCTTTCTCCCTTTTTCCTTCCCTTCCCCTTCGCTCCTTCCCCTCCCCTCTGCCTCCCCCCACACTCACCCCAAGGTGGGCACCTGAGGGCAGGAGGGTGCTGGGGGAACACAGGCCCACAGGGACCCCTGAGCCTGCCCTCTGCCTGGGAGGGGTGTGCCCAGGAAAAGCAGCTTCCCAGTGCCAGGGGAAGGGGGAGCAGAGGGACAGGCAGGAGGCACAGGACAGGCTGGGGTGGGGACCAGGTAGGGAGGAGGGAGAGGGAAGACAAGAAAACTCAAGCAAACATTGGGAAAGCATCAGCAAAGCCCCCAGGTAGAGGGTTGGGGGGACCTCTCCCTGGGGACCACAGTGCTCCCCCAGTGCTGAGCTGGGATCCTGCAGGGACCCCACTCACAACCACGTGTCTGCCCAGCAGCCTTGGCCAACCATGGCTGTGCTGAGGTCTGCAGGGAGCAGCCACAGCTCCTCTTGCCTCTTGCTCCTTATTTCCACCAGCCTTTTTCTGCTTGGAAAAGCAACTTTGAACCTCCAGGAGCACCAGGGCTGGCTTGCCTGCATGTCCAGAGCAGGATGGAGCTCGTGCCAACAGCACACTACCCTCACTCCTTTGCTTCTGTTCCAGTACCGAACCGTTCTTGTGCCGGTGGCGAAGTCTTCCAGCTCTCCAAAGGTCACAGGGAAACCTGTCAATTTTATTTACTTTGCACCCGATGACCAAAACCCCGAAATCCATCGGCCCGTGTTCCTCGAGCTGACGCCGGCCCCAGAGATGACCTACAGGACCCTGGCCGGGACCAGCAACGAGATGAACGTCCTGGGCATCGTCATCTTCTCCGCAACAATAGGTACCTGCTCCTGCAGAGTGGGGCTGCAGCCCAAGGGGGGGCAGAGGCTGCAGCCACGTGTCCAACCTGAGGGAGAGTTGTGGGACAAGGTTCTTTTCACTGCTCCCGACCCAGCACAGAGCTGGTACCAAGGCCTCCATCAGCACCACCCCTGGTGGAGCTCACTAAAGCTGTAGGCACTGGGAAGGCTGTTTTCTCCCCACATTTCCAATAGGAGCTTTCACAGCCCACACGTGGGTCCTTCCTGAGGGTTTTCAAACTGTAACAAAAGCTGGGGAGTCCTTTCTATGAATGAAGTGAGGTGTAGTTGTGCAGAGGCTGCCTGGGACACAGCTCATTCCAGTGACCCAAACCCTCCACGCTGAGTGTTCAGCCCCCTGGGCAGGCAGGATGTGACAGTGGGGTCAGACTTGTGCTGTCACAAATACATGGGAATTTACAACTAGGAGTTCCTGAAGGAGGCAGGGAAGCATTCTGCATTGAACAGTGTGCAATCCTGTGAGGACAAGGTGCTCAGCTGCAATTCTGAGAAGGAAGATGGACCAGAGGTCGTGGAGAGACACGAGCAAGAGAGCAGGAGGTTTAAAGGGGAGAAAGTCAGTGCAAGGAGGAACTTGGAGCTGGCTCAAAGTGACACCGGGCACAAGGCTGAGCAAGAAAGGAGGGAGGGACCTGGAGGAAAAAGAGTAGGAGGCAGTGAGATAAGGATGGGGGCAGGATTATATGTAGATTAAGAGGTGAGGGCAAGGAGCTTGAACTTTGTGTATAAGGAACCAAAAAGCCAATTAGAGGATTTGAGGGGTGGAGGCAGCACAGCACTGGAGCGCACTGCCTGCAGTCAGAGCCACGGAGAGTGGCC
This sequence comes from Pachyramphus minor, assembly GCA_013397135.1. Lineage (NCBI taxonomy): Eukaryota > Metazoa > Chordata > Aves > Passeriformes > Tyrannidae > Pachyramphus > Pachyramphus minor. Next base: position 252,041 of record VYXB01010190.1, on the reverse strand, counting down.
AGTTCTAAAGGCCACGACACAGAGAGAGCCTGGAGGACATGGCCACAGTGAGACTGGGCACAGCCAGACCCACTGACAGATCCTTACAAACTTTGCCTCTGGCAAACTCCTGTCCCAGCAACCAACACCTCCTGCAGACCCTGGATGCTCAGGGAAAGTGCTGAGCTCTTGCCTGCAGGACACGTGCCCTCCTACACCCTGTCAAACCTGCCAGAAGAAGCTGCTTTTCTCCTCTGAGATTACACTTCACCACCCCTCAGGCGTGGGAGTGGGATCAGCCTGAGTTAGGAGGCAGCAGGAGATCACCTGAGCCAGCCCTGGCCACCAGCTGCACTCCCCGTGTTCTGCCCAGGGTGGATTAGAGCTCCCCAAAGCCACAGACTGGCAGAGAATCACCTGCACTGGGCATGGGTACCTCGATAAAGGATTCATGTACCCTCAGGAGCCTTGCCCTGCAAGAAAAGGCCTGGCAGAAAGCAGGAGAGGGACAGGGAAGGCACCACAGCCCCATGGAGTGGGGAGGGCACTCGGCTTGTTCAGTGGGAACAGCTTGGGAAATGGGATCACCTGCTCAGTGCAGCAAGGCAGAGAGGCCAGGTGGGAGCTGCCTGAGGCCTCAGCAAAGGCATCTCTGTGCAACAGCCAAATGAGGCAGTTTGTGTGGCTCAGACCAAAGCATCCACACAGCACCTGCTGGGCACCAGAGTGACTTTGCTGTGGGTGGTGACCCCACACAGCTACCCCAGCTCTGACAGTCCCTTCACTGACTCTGAGAGCCTCAGTCCTCTCAGCTGCTTCTGAAATCCAGAAAAGGGCAGAGATTTCAAGTTCCTTGCAGGAACTTTTGTCTGTTTGCTGGGGACATCTCTGTAGGATCTGAAGAGCAACAAATTTCTTCCAAAGCAGCTGTTGTGGCTATCAAACACCAGAAGAATATCCACAGAGCTGAGATTTAAACATGCCAAGCCTTGTCTCGTTCCTGAAAGTCCTGGCAAAGGTGACTCCACCTCATCTCTCTTCTGAGCAAGGCAGGAGATCCCAACACCCACCAAGGGCCTCTGAAGACTGAGGAGGGATGAGTGGGATCCTGTCTATATTCTTCTTTTCCAAGCTAAAGCAGACACCTGTACAGTGCTTCAAAATTAATTTTAGCCAACACAAGGACAATGTGCTCTGGGCTGCAAATAAGGGAAAATGCTCAAAGGCTCCTTTTCCCTTTGCTCAGTGGGTTCCTGGGAAAGCTCCCAGCCAGTGAAAGCAATGGGATTTAACACTGGCAGGCCAGATAGCACCATAACTCCTCCTAACCATTCCTGTGTTTCTGCTCTAGTATTCCTTCAAAAGAAAATCAGGTTGGATTAGGTTAATGCAACAACATCAAAAGGAAAAAACAGACTTAAGAGAGGAGGCTTAATGCCTGTATCCAAGCAACTCAGTCGGATCCTTCCTGACGTATCACTGCACAGCCACATGTGTTGTCACCACCAGGGAACAGCCTGTGAGCCACCAACAGGGCCGTAGGTGAGGAACAGCCCTGCCCAGGAGGGAACTGGAAGCAGCCGCTGCCCACGGGACCAGGACCCCGAGCACTGCTGGAGTGATCCGAGTGGCACATGTGGTGTGTGGCCAACCTGAGCAAGGGCAGGGCTGCAGCACAGCACCACACCCTCGGCTAGAGAGAGCCCCTGTGAAAAAAAAAACATTTTTGCTTCCGGAGCTCATTATTCCTGTATTACCAAACAGCAATCCAGCTCTCCGCCTAATCCAGCTAATCCGCGGTTCATCCCCCGCGGGAAGGGATCTCCTGGCACTGAGCAGCAGCGCAGTTTATCTGTTTTCTGTGCAAGGAAAGGTCCAAGTCCTGGCTTTGGGTCTGGGGGGGGGTTGTGAGAAAAGGCAGATGCTTGTGTTTGCTTGGAGCAGAGAGCGGCTCACGGGAGCACGGGGCAACCTGTGCTGAGTGTGGGGTTGCCCAGGGCCCCCTGTCCTGTGGCCACTGGAGCCTCCAGACACTCTGCCCAACACATGCTGCTCCCATGGTGCTCCCAAGTAACATAACCCACTGTGTTTGGTTGCAGGACTTCTCCTGGGAAAAATGGGCGAGCGAGGAGCCCCCCTGGTCAACGTGTGCCAGTGCCTGAACGAAGCAGTAATGAAAATTGTCTCGATGGCTGTTTGGTAAATCTGGTTTCAATTGATTCGGTTCTTTTCTCTCCTGCTGTCTAACGGCAGTGCTGGTCACACCTCTGCATGTCTCTGTTGTGAGCACTGGATTTGCTTTCCTCCAGCTGTACCACGTGGTACCAAATGCCACAGTGTCTGTCACGCAGGGCTTCGGGCACTGCTGAATCCTCACAAACAATTTTTTATTCTTACTCTTTGCAGGTACTTCCCCTTTGGCATTGTATTTCTCATTGCTGGAAAGATCCTGGAGATGGAAGATCCATCGGTTATAGGAGAGAAGCTGGGACTGTATGTCATTACAGTAGTGGCAGGGCTTGTCGTGCACGGACTCATCATTTTACCTCTGCTTTTTGTGCTCATAACTAAGAAAAACCCCTTTGCTTTCATTCAGGGGATCCTGCAAGCCTTGCTGATCGCCTTAGCTACATCCTCCAGGTAGGAAAACGTGGCTGAAACCTGCCAACACCACTGAGCAATAATCTGGTTTAGCAAGGGAGGCGTGGCTGGGTCTGGCCAGGTGAGCTGCACAGGAGGGCAGGTGTAACTTAAGTTATGCTCCAGCATTATTTCAAACAAAAACACTCCTGGTTTTCAGGGGAAGCAGATTCTTGGCCCTGCCCTGGCCTCAGTGTGTGTGTGTGAGTGAGTGTGTCAGTGCTTCTTTTAAATGCTGCAGTTTTCTTTCCATGAATTCAAAGTAGAACTGTTGTAGGTGCTTTATAGAAACATGGGGTTATAATCCTGGGGTTTAATTGAAACATCAAAAGCTCTTCTGAACATTTTTCTGACAATCTAAAATCAACTCTGCATGTCCCAAATTCCTCCACAGAAAAACATTGTCTGCTTTGAAAAGATTTTGTAATTTTACATTATATTTATCTATTGTATTTTCATTGAAAAAACATTCTTTGTAACAATGAAGGAACTTTACACCATAAACTACCATCCCTTCTGGACGACACACAAGTTCAAACATTTTCCTAGAAAACATCTGATCAGGCAAAGAGGCAAAGGGTTTTCTGGCCTCCCTGTTGCTTCTTCCCATAATCCCAATAAAACCACCTAGGCAGTGACTCCCTTCCCAGTGCCCACTGCTGCAGCTGCTTCTGCAGCTCTTAATGGTCTGGCCTCCTGCTGAACCTGGTCTCCAGCTCTGTCTCCATCAGGCTCCTCCTCCCTCTGCTCTGCAGCCAGCTAAGAGAGCTGGAGGGATGGCACACAGGGATGCAGGGAACACCCTGCTCCTTGTCCCAGTCCCTGGGGGCCACTGTGCTGTGCTCTGCATCCAGCTCCTTTCCCAAAATCAGTCCTGGCCTCCCAGAGTCTGTGTGATCCCATCAACTTCTTTTCTGTGGTCTCCTTTCTTCCACTTGTTCTTTCTTCTCCGTGTCCTCCTCCCGGCTCCCGTGGGACAGCTCAGGTCCTCCTGCTAGGAAGAAACAAGAGGGAGTTCAGGGGGTTCAGGAGCCAAGACAGCTGCCCCTCATGCCCACAGCACAGAGCAGACAGACAAGGACCACGGGGGTCTGGCTGGACCCCAGCATGGCCAGTGCTGTCCCCCAGTGTCCCACGCTCCAGGAGGTGCTGCAGGATTGCTGTGGGGATCAGAGATGCACAGCAGAGCTGCAGCCATGGCACAGAGCTGCCCAGAGTGGCTCCTTCAGCCACTGAGGCGACATTCAGACATTTTCTCTTGCAGGCTGCAGCTCACTCAGCCAACGATGTCCCTTCCTCAGGTGGCACAAGCTGAGGAGACTTCGATGGCTGCAGCAGTTTGTGTTACACCACCCTCGGGAGGGCCGGTGCTCCTGTCCCACCACACCCACTCCTGCTTATAACGCTCAACACAAACAACAGAGACAATTACTGCTCCTTTCTTGTCCTGCAGCTCAGCCACCCTGCCCATCACCCTCAAGTGTCTCCTGGAGAACAACGGCATCGACAGACGCGTGGCGCGGTTCGTGCTCCCCGTCGGTGCCACCATCAACATGGACGGCACCGCGCTCTACGAGGCGGTCGCTGCCATCTTCATTGCCCAGGTCAACGAGTACGAACTGGATCTGGGACAAATTATAACCATAAGGTAAAGGTTGCTTTGCAGTAGCCCAATTATTTCTCTTTATTCCCATCTACGGACGTTAGGACAACCTCCTGCGCTTTTGCCGTTCGCAGAGGTCTTGTTGATGCAGAGAGTGAGCTTTTCTGGGAAGCTGAGCAGCAGGGAAAGGGGCAGCCCCTGCACCATGTGCCAGGGAATGCTGGGCTGAGCTCTGCAGCCACAATGTGCTGCAGATTGACAACTTTGCCTGTAGGGAAAAGCCCAGTGGTACAGACAGCACTGCTGGAGCAGATCAGCACTGCAGGACCTGAGTACAGGAGGGTTTCTGCAGGTCAAGGAATGGGACATCTGCATTCTATAAGCAGGGAAACAAAGCACCTGAATAGATAATATTAAGTACAGTTGCAATTATTTAGCAGTTTTAAGCAGGGGCTCCCTCCCCTGAAGGCAGAGGGGAGCTGTGCAAGCACAGAGCCAGGACACCAGCTGTGCACAGGCAGGGGTTCGGGATGGCACCCAGGAGCAGGGAGGCGGAGGAAGCCAGTCCCACCCGATCATTCCATGGAGGAATAACTCACTTTTCCATGCACACGTGCTCGTGTGAGTCGCGCAGCCGCCTTCTCGTTGCAGCATCACGGCCTCGGCCGCCAGCATCGGCGCCGCCGGGATCCCGCAGTCCGGGCTCGTCACCATGGTCATCGTGCTCACCTCGGTGGGGCTCCCGACCGAGGACATCACCCTCATCATCGCTGTCGACTGGGCTCTGTAAGTGCTCTCCAGACCTGCTACGGGTTCCAGTTCATGGTGACGTATCTTCCTCTTGAGGGGTGAAACCAGATTGATCTCGAGACAGAAACTAATGCTGGATTACACTTGTCACAAACAGAACACACACCTTGAGAAATCACAGAATCATAGAAGCAACAGGGTTGGAAAAGACCTCTGAGATTATCAAGTGCAACCCTTGATCCAACCCCGCCGTGGTTCCCAGCCCATGGCAATGATGCCCCATCCAGTCTCACCTTAAACACCTCCAGGGACGGTGACTCCAGCCCCTCCCTGGGCACCCCCCATGTTCAGCTTCCTGTCACCGCAGACTCCCAGCTCCCTTCCTGCCTGGCTGCTCTCCAGCCACTCTGTCCCCAGCCCGTGGGGCTGCCAGGGGTTGTTGTGGCCAAAGTGCAGGACCCGGCACTTGGCCTGGTTGAACCTCATCCTATTGGAATCAGCCCAACTCTCCAGCTTGTCCAGGTCCCTCTGCAGAGCCCTCCTGCCTTCCAGCAGATCAACACTCCCTCCAACTTAGTGTCACCAACTGGATTCACTGTTTAAAATGTCCCATTTAAAGTACTAAGATAAAAGCAAAGCAAACCATTAGGTGAGAAATCACACAGAGCTGACGTGGGTGGCTGGTTTGTACTTCACAGCCCCCCTGGGCAGAGAGGGAGCAGTGTCTTTCTTTCACTTAAAGGAAGGGTAACACAACACCAGTTCAGCCTTTCAGCATCACAGGGCACCCACCAGCATCACCTGTGATGTGCTGATGTGAGAGGTGCCTGGGTAAGCAAGACCAGTGCTGTGGTTGGATCTACAGGATTTTCTCCCCGAGAGGCATTCCAAGGAGTTCATGACTCGCTGAGGCAGCTCAGGCAATGCCAGTGCCCCAGTCTGGGAGGTGGCACAGGCAGGTCCATGCACTGAACACATGCCAGGGTGAGGCACACACAGCACGGGGCTCACAGAGACATCACAGGGACTGTTTTCCCTCTGTAGCCACAAAACCATCACAGCACTTGGCTCTCCTTGCCATGAGCAGCACCGGTGGGACACTTGGGATGGGGGCTGCAATGTTCCAAAGCCACCACCAGCACGTTGGCTGTGGCCACCCCTGCCCCTCACACTGTCTCTCCCCAGGGACCGGCTGCGAACGATGACCAACGTGCTCGGCGACGCTCTGGCCGCCGGTATCATCGCACACGTCTGCCAGAAGGACTTTGCCCCAAAGCCACCCCCGGTACGTCCAGCAGGGCTGGGAGGGCAGGGGAACTGGGACACAGCAGCACAGGCACAGGGCATGGGCTCCCTCCAGAAATTAAAGCTGTGCTTCTTCTCCTTGCAGCAAAAGCCAGTGAACAACACAGACAAGTTTCCCCCCACAGAGACCTCACACCGGCACCCCAAGGACAATGTGATTGAGATGATTGAAGAAACCTTGGTGGATCACACAGGAGTTCACTACAGCATCTGCCAGGTGTAGAGGACAGCATTCCTGCTCCCAGGAATGGCTTCTTGGTGCTAAACACTGACATTGTGAGTGTCGTACATGGATGCTCTGCAAGATGAAGGCCTTACTTGGCACAAAAAGTGGGAAAATCCTCTCTATCCTTTGAAGACTCTGGGACTCTCTGGCAGGCACCCAAAGGGCAGGGAGCCAGATCCTCCCTGCACCTGAGGACACAGCTGGGAACTCACTAGCCTGTCTGAAATGGCTGGGTTTGAAGGTTTAATAACTCCCATTTTCCCAGTTCAGCTGTTTTTGAAGGTTAGGGAGGTGACCAGGTGTTAGGAGACTGGATTTGGTGAGAATGCAGCAGGCATGGGGCACAACTCTGACCCCTCTAGGCCAGCAGCTCTTCCCTGCAGGTCACGCTGTGCTCCAGAAGCTTTTTTTTTTTCCTTATTATAGAGATTATTTTTTTAATTCATTGCTTTTTATTTTATTACTGTGTTCTCATCTAAAAACTAAGATGAAGTGAATTTTTGTCCAGAGCTCAGAATCCAAGTTGGATGCAACTGGATTTCCCAGCTGTCAGGTTACAGACAGCATGGCTGAGCTGTTCCACTCAGCAGGAACAGTGGGATCCACTGGCTGCAGGGATGGAAGGACAAGCTGTAAGCTGTTCCTGCAGCTGATTTATTACAGTGAACTAATTGACTGGGCCCAATTGCAATCATGTTGACTTTCCCAGCTAAGGATCTGTCCCTAAGCTCAAATTCCAATTACAGCCTTAAAATCTAGGCTTCCCAGGGCAGCCTTCTCCACAAAAGCCTTTTATACCAATGATTCATGTAACTGAACTAATTTCTCTCTCAAAATGCCATCTCATCCCTTTTCTCCCTCTTGGTCTTTCCTGCCACAGCATTAGGACTTGTAACACAGCTCAGACCCCCCCTCACATCACTGAACTGTTCTCCAGTTGTACTGGAAGAAAACACTTTCTGTGCAGAATTCTTTCATGCTGGAGTCAGAGGTTGTAAACGATTTTCTAATTTAGAAGAAATATCCATTCCTGTTTTGCCAAATGAAAAGCAGAAGTCATTAAATATCATAAACCAGCTTTTGCACAAAAACTAGTTGTCTTTGATTAACTTCCAAAAGCCTTCCAAGAACCAGAACCCTGGGCAAGGTAAGCTTGAGGCACTGCTATTAACTTTGGCGTGTCTCACCCTTTCCTCCTTGGTGAGGTTATTTACACCTTTTCAAACAACACAGCCCAACTGCTCCTCAATAGGAGCAGCCACATCATTTGCAAACCAAAACAATCACATTCCAAATCAAGCTCTGCAGCTTCCCCAGTCATCCCTCCCTCCCTCCCTCCTTTCCCATTTGTGACCACCTGGATGCATCACACACATGGTTCAGCTCCACTGGCTCTGAAGGGGTTTGTGGTTGTTCCTTTATCCCTGCAGTGAGCTCAGGGGAGATGCTGGTGAACCCTTTTATTTTCCATAACCTGCTGCTGGGGGACGCTGACACCAGTGTTTATCTGCTGCTCAAGGGGGAACAGCAGTGTCCCTGTGCCAACCTGAGGGGGGGCACCCACCAAACCCCAAACCTCAGCACAGCTCTTGTACAGGGCAAACTTCTTGGGGGTTGAGGGACAAGAGATTTCTAGAAGGCAAGAAAGTCACTGGCCATCAGCTGGAGATTTATTCTGTCCTGACTGCATTCAGGAGACCAGCACAGGAGGGAGGTGAAGTTTCGTGTCCCACACCAGGCAAACGAGGCCTCTTGCTGGCAAACCAAAACTCAGCTACTCAGCCTCAAAAAAAGGCTAAAAAATAAGAGGGTGCTGGGGCACTGACCAGGTTCCCCAGGGCAGTGGGCACAGACCCAAGGCTGCCAGAGCTCCAGGAGCATTTGGAAACGTGCAGGCAGGACATGGCACACACCCAACAGCACAGAAAGCTGGTGTACCAAAAGCACATAAGGTCCAAACCTACATTTCTTCCTTGGAAATCCCTTCTTTCCTTACAAACAACAGATCTCAGCTGCCTGGTAATACAGGTGATTCCCAGGTCCCAAGGCTGGCGTATAATATTGTAATAAAATTGGAGAGCAACTGGGGGAAGGACTTAGGCTGGTAAACTGTTATTTCACTGAGGAAAAAAAGTCACAGAAAGCTTCTTTGGTGAAGTAAAATCCCCGTGAAAGGTATTTATGGGGTTTGTGGTTATTCAGAGAAAGTCAAAGCAGTCCTTGGCTTTGGGGCACGTCCCAGACATGGGCAGAACACCCACCTACTGGCCCCAGGAGCTCTGATCAGGGAATGACATTTCCACAATGATTTTGGGGAATCTGAGGATGTGATTGAGCAGAAACACTAAGATTAAATGACTCTGCAGTGAACTGAATGACTTGAGTGTAAACTTGACACACAAGACACCAGCTTGTTCCTACAGCCCATGGATAAGTAGCCCTGATCCTACAGGATGGTTCTTCTCTGAGCATCAGTTCCAGAGCACTAATTGTGGTTACATATCTGAACTTCTAAAAATGATGAGTTTTGATCAGGGACTTTCACTTTTTACATCTTTTTAGGATGCACAGATGGAGTTAGAAGGACACAGTCAGTCAGCAGAGTGTGCTGCTGCCGTCCTGCCTTTGGATCCAAACACACCCGTTCGTGTTTTACCAAAACTGGAAAAAAACAGCAAAGTATCTCAATGCTGTGGTGTGCAGCAAAGTACAATCCAAACAACAGATGTGAAAACCAGCCCAAACCTCCCAGTTTTTAATTGAAAATACTACCCATTTCAAAACTACTCTCTGCAGGTTTTCTAGAGCAATTTCCAAAATTCCATTCCACAAGAAGTTTCGGAAGTCTTTATTTCAGATCTGCTAAGACACCAAGTTTCTCTGCAAAACCAGATTTCTAAAGCAGCTCAAGTGACACATATACCTATTTTTTTTTTTTTTCAGCATGTAAAGGACACTAAATGCTCCTTTAAGGAGTGAATGCTTCCCTAGGGATGTGCACTGGCAGTTTTCTACCTCCTTCTCTTCCCTCCCAATTCACTACACACGTTTGTTTCCATAAGGAATCTCTCCATTTCATCTGACGTGATAATAAAACTTCCCAGAAAATCTGAATAAAGTATTTCAACCCTTCCTAGAGGCAGGTGCAGCTCAGCACATCACAGACCACAGTCACAGCCTCAGGTAACTCAGCAGCTCCTCCCTGAGAGGCAGCTACGAGAGCACAGTGAGGCACAGTGCTCATGGGACCATCTGCAAACTGTGGAACAGTTTGCAGATGGTCCCACGAGCACTGTGCCTCACTGTGATCACATATACCTATTTTCAGAATGGTTTGGGTTGGAAAGGACCTGTTCCCTGGGCAGGGACACCTTTCACGAGCCCAGATTGCTCCAAGCCCTGTCCAGCCTGGCCTTGGACACTCCCAGTGATGGGGGAGCCACAGCTGCTCTGGGCAACCTGGACAGCCCCTCACAGGGCAGAATCTCTTCCCCATATCCCATCTATCCCTGCCCTGTGGCAGTGGGAAGCCATTGCCCCTCCTGTCACCCCAGGTCCTTGTCCAAAGACCCTCTCCAGATCCTTTGCAGGCTCCCTAAAAGTTGCATCTGCACCTCTGCTGGGCCCCCAGGGCTGGTGTTCAGATCCCCCACCCCACAGAGCCCAGCAGCCCTTGGCCACACAGAGCACACGGTGCCCCAGGGACTCGTTACCTTGGGCCTCCCCCAGCCTGGGCATTTCTGCAGAGTGTTGCCCCTCACCACATTGACATTCTCCAGCTGCAAACCTCCCACATTTCTTCACACTTCTCAACGTAGCATCCCTGGGTAAGGTGCTCTGAAATCCACATCAGGAGCAGCCAGACTTGTGCAGGGGCAGAGGTCTTGACATCTGGGTGTGCAACGTGCACTTACCTTTATTTTCTAGAAGGAATGTAGCTCAGTTAAGCTACACAGATGAAGTGCCCTGCAGCCAACAGGGACAGCCAGGCATCTTTCTGAGCAGTACATATGTCTTCAGAAGGCTCTTACTGATGGGTTTGGACTGGATGCTAAGATTTTTAATAGCTTGAGTCAGTAGAATGAATCCATCCTAAATTACAATTCTGAGTGAAGATACCTGTTTTTAGAATCCTGAGCCTTTAAACTCTGTAAGGCCAGATTTTGGCTGTCACTCTGAGACATGGACTTACCAAACCACAGCTCAGCACAGACAGGACAGAATGGTAAAGCTGAAATATTACACCCAACCCAAAAATCGCTGCTTCACTTACCTGGCCATCTCACCTCAGAGATCTTCTATTCACTGTCCTTCCTTGAACCACAACAAAATGGGTATTTGGCCATTCTCCTCTTTGTTTCCCTTTCAATATTCTGAAGTCTTCAACTGCAAAACCTTAAACCAGATCCTGGTGCTAAAACATTGAGAACAGCACATCATGACACCACCTCCAGAACAGTGTTGTCTCCAGACATCTCACTCACTTCTCTGTCTCGCTGTCTGCCCTCCAAATGCCACATCCCAAGCAGTTCTTTACTTTCACAGGCTGCAGTCATTGGAGACAGACAGAACACATGCTCTTTGCACTTCCAACCTGGCAGACGTCTGTTGTTGGTGTCACAGCTCGAGCCAGGCTAAATTTCTCATTATTCTCCTCCTAATGCCAACAGAATGCCAATCCTGACCTTTAATTGGTGCTTTCTACTGCTCATGAAATCAGCAACTGTTCCTGAGAGGATGCTGCACCCAGCCAGCTGTTATCTAGTTATCAGCTCCTCTCCAAGATCACGCTTCCCTTCAACCCACCGCACTTTCTTAAGCAAACATGCAACAATATCAACAGTAGACTGACAGATCCTGCCCTGGAATGATTTCCCCATGGCCAGGCTCGTGCACCTCCCAGCCAAAGGGGTAAAAACAGAAAGGGGACAATGTGGAGTAAAGGTGGCTTAAAACAAACTCAGAGTGATTTCCAAAGTCACTGACTCCCACGGAGTGAGAGCACTGTGTCTCACAGGGACAAGGGAACAGAGGTGCTCCCTGAACAGCAAACACAGTGCAGTACAAGACCACTGCTGAGAAATTTTAAGATACAATATACAGATGTGGCTATTTTCTAGAGTTAGAAAAATGTGGATGTTAAATTCTTACCCAGCTTGAGATTAATTTCCTTAAATCTCCCCACATTGCTCCTCACATCACTGTACCAGTGACCGATGCATCAGAAAGCTTCACATAAAGCTTGGGTTTTTAAGGATATACATCTCTGCAAGAATTACCTCTAGCCTGTGCAGGACATGGGACAGTGTGTAGGTGCCATTCCACATATGTGCACAGCAGGAGCACATTAACAGGGACTGTGTACGTACTCTAAACAATCTATAAAAACAGTCTGTGTAAGTTTTACCACACACAGGTGCTACCTGTGCTACCTGTGTGTGTACACACACATATCAATGTGTATGTACCTCGTGTCTCCTGGAAGATATAAAGCAGAAAGAACAACCTGGGAGAGAAAGGTAAAGCAGGACACAAGGTCACAAAAGTGTTTCATCCCAGATTTCGGAAGTCTGGTTGGACTGAGACCACACCCCTCTGTGCTGGGACTCTGAGGAGCACACGAGCTACTTACCACAGCTGTTATGGGCTGTAGGACACCCCTGGAGTCCTGCCAGTCCCAGTGCCTGCTCCTCCCAGGATCCTGGAGCTGCAGCCCAGGGCAGGAGGCAGCTCAGCACTGCTTACACTGCCCCACCTCGCTCCTAAGCCAAAGCATTCCTGCTCTGCTCTCCTCTAGGGTCCTTCTCTGTAGCATGCACGGGCTGCACTTGGGGCAGAATCTGTTCCAACACATTCAAACAGGAGGTTTAACAGGTTTGTTAAAGTAGGTTTAACAGCTCCACTGATCCCTCTGAGAGCACAGGCAGCCTTAAACTTATTTTTATTAAGCTCAGGGAAGTTCCTTGTAAGTTGTAGTCTGAGAACATGCTCTTTAACAAGCGCTCCAGCTCTGCAGAGAGAAGTCAATCCACTTTGAAAAGTTCAACCTTTAAAGCACTATAGACCACACTTACAATTCAAATAGAGTAAATCTGTACTTCAACTGTGCTGAATTTGGTTTAAATTAATTTTGTTGCAATGAAAAAATACTTGCCAGTGAGATGTTAGTACAAGTTAAGTTCTGACAAACTAGATTCAGAGGCCCATTTTGCTCAAGTCATTGATTCTATACATAAATACTTAAAAAAGACAAAAAAGAGAGTGTGTCACAGTGCAAAGAGGGAAACATCGTGGTTTATTCACCTTCACTCAGCTGCACAGGTAACACACACGTGTAGAACCATTCCCAAACATTCCACTTTCCCTACCTGCTGTCAGCAGGGAATGGAAAAGGATTCAGACAGCTTGTTCCCTGACACAGCAGTGAGATGGAAATCAGGGCAGTTTAACACCTTTTTTCTGGCCCCCAGGGCAGATTGTTCTGGAAATGAAGGGAATGAAATCTGGCAGCAGGATACCCCAGCAGCAAGGAGAGGGAATAGCCTAAACCCAGGGAGACTGTCAGGAATTCTGCAAACCCAGAGTCTCTGCCAGGGGGGTTAATGGGTCTACACCAAGTTTTTTGGTTTGCTTTTGAAAAAAAAGAGACATTTCTGAAGGGCCTGCCCTTCATGTGGCCATTGCCTGTTATTCAGATTTTTTGTGTTTAACACGTTTTCCTTCATGCATAGAAGAAAAACCTAGAAAATACAACAGTGGTCAGAACAAATCTGAGCAAAGTGGATCACACTGGACAAGCACCCGGTGAAAGCAAGAATGGAGAAAGTGTTCCAGTTCCATCAAAAGGAAAACCCAGGAAAGGTCTAAATCCTGATGAAGCATTCCTGAGACCACCAAATGCTGCCTGTTACACTGGTAGTAACAGAAATTCTCACTTCAGCTTTTTACCAATTTAGCACAAAGGATAATTCCAGATGGTGAACTGTGCTGCACCGAGAAACTCCCTTCACATGAAAAAATAACTGAAAAATCTTAGAATCTCCCGAGTTGGAAGGACTCTGCTCCCTGTCATCACACATGAAACATTATTTTTCTTATTTTATATCCCTTTTCACAGTAAGTCATTAAGAGAAAAATCAGAGGTCCCATAATTAGCCCAGCTTTGAGAGAGGGATCATTTCTGCAAATAAAGGATACAGCAAGGCACCTGCTGAAACTCATCAGGACAGACTTCAACTCATCAGAACTGTAAAAATTTCTGTTGGTGAAAAAGGGACTAAGACTGGAACACAGTCTATGCAGAGCCAACAAGGTTCTACGTGTTCCTTTGACCAAAAGGACACAGTTTCAGAAATATTTCTGAAAAAGGCCCCTTAAAGAACCTCCCTGCAGCGTTACCTGGGGGTGTCTGTCCTGCCCCAGCCCCACCTGAGCTGCACACTGAGCACTGGGGTTGGAAACACCCTTAGGGTTGTGAAGTCCAGCCCAGCACCACCACTGTGGTCCCCAGTAACCCACAGGGGCCACATCCACACGCTGTGTGAACACCCCCAGGGATGGGGACTCCACCCTGCCCCAGGCAGCCTGACCACCCTTCCCATGGAGACATTTCCCCCACGTCCAACCTGAACCTCTCCCGGTACCACTCGAGGACATTTCCCCAAGAGCTCCCTCCAGAAGTTTCACCAAACATTTCTGATTTAACAGGGTAGCTGGGTTTTGGGTTTGGTTTAATCAGGATGAAAACCGTAAGATGAAGAAAACGACTTTTTTTTTTTTTTTCCTGAAAAACAGAAAGGAAACCAAGCACCTTCTTTTAATTCCATCTTTCTAACAAGGCCACAAGTTACAAAATCTTTAGTGGAGGAACCTTGATTGGCCTATTCCTGAACACAGTTCAGATTCTTCTGAAAACATGTCAAATTCCAAACTGCACAATAATAATCCAATTCCTGCAGGGAAAAAAAGACAAAATATGAACAATTAAGTAAAAGCCTAATTCTATTTTGAAGTACATCACCCTTCACCAGGGCTCGTGTAAAAACATCCCAAGTATGTTCCAAACAAGTGCTCAACAAAACCAGTCATGAACATGTGGCAAAAGTACAAAACTTCTTTGCACTATTAACAGATTATTTCATTTAAGTCTTAACACCAGTAAAATATCTATGAGTTGTTTCATTTAATTTTGAAAATCCATATAGAAAACAATGCTCATAACTCCATCCACAGGATTCTACAAAGCTGCTGCTTCATCAACAAATCTTTGAACTGTTTCAATATGAAAATTCCATTTTTTCAAACTGCTCAAAAATCATTGCAGAGAATTTCCAAGCACTTGAATTGAAGCACAACTAAAGTATGAACTTGGTACATTTTTGCAGTTATTTCTAAAATAAGTTAATTTACATAAGTCATCTCAAAATAACACAATGGGATTCAACTTCATTTTAGACATTTGGAAAGCAGTGTCATACTTTATTTAAAATAAACCCATGTAAAAACAAAGTTTAAATGAAAATGGTACCTGAAAAATAAATTATTTGATATAAAACAAATCAATAACTTAAAAACACACTAAATATACAAAATGTGTAACCATATACTGTACAGTATGGAAAGCAATCGATAAAACCTTCTGTCCCACAAACAGATTAATTTATAAACAAAAGATTACATAAGTTAAAGGAAAGGAAATCAATAAAAAGACTAGAAGTACAGTATTATTCAAATTACTCATCAAATAAAGGTTTTATCCCAACTTATGTTTCAAATGTCTCAAGTCATTTTCTTCTCAATGACCAAGTGAAAAAGTTCAGCCATACCACCAAAAACTTGCTCAAAAATGTTTAAAAATAAGGGAACAACAGCAGGAGAATATTGAGATTCTAAAATGTGAACACAGAAGCAATTTTCCAAGGTTTCAGGTGCCAGTTCTACCAGTACTGGTTTCCCATCATTAGCAACCAAAGAGAATTTCAGTGCTGAAAACCCCACTCAACAGAAAAATATTTCTAAAGCTTTGCTGATGTTCGACTGAGTTTGATCTACAACGAACCACCAGGGTCGAACCCGCTCACGGGGTGGGGGGGTGGGTTTTGCTTTAGAGACCATAAAGGCTTTGACTGGTTTGAAACAGGAGGAGAAAGCAGCATTTGGAGCTTGGTTTTGCTTGACTCCACGGGACCACTACAGCAAGCAGTCAGCAGAAGGATGCTGCACCTGATCCACTTAGACAGGAACGGTGAGTGTCGGTCCCGCTGCTCGTCACGGAGGGACCGCCTCTTCCCAGAGGGAGGGAGGAAACCAAGACCCTTTTTAGGAATTCCACAGTTTTTATTCTTTAATATTCATAAGCAGAAACCCAGTAAGGTATAATAATCACAGAGAGTAAGCACTGGCCTCGAGCTCTGGGTTTATCTGTTCTATCGTGCTCAGTATCCCACCTTGAGGAGGGCAGAGCTACATTAGAGGAACTTGCCTACGGCACAGAACGACTCTCCTGCTTCCAAACAGACATTAAAGTACCTCAGGTGACAAGTTCAGCTCTGGGGGGGAAAAAAACAAAGTGGAAAAAACCCCGAAACACAAGTGCAGCTCCACTCAGTGAGCTCAAGGGGATTGGGGTTTCCTTATGCTAAAGGTGAATTTGGTCCCTTCCCTCTAAAGCTATTCTTAGGTGCCTAAAAGTAGAAATGTAACAATAAGGTGCTTCACTGATAGAGTTACAGAGGACAAGTTTCTTCATTATGGAAATCAAAAATCCGGTGACCTTCTGACAGAGGACAAGCATGTTTGAGTCACGTGGCTGAACTAGGTTGCCATGAGCTCACAAAAACCACGTGTTAAAAACCTCCCAAACACCCCAATGCTCTGCAGGCAGAGCTATCAGAGGAGCAGCTGTGAATGAACAGCTTACTATACGACCTGTTTATTGTGTTCAAAAAGCAAACACGGGGAGATTCTCCAAGGTTTTTTTTAAAGCACATATGTAATGATAAACTATCCAAAAAGGAACCTGAGTTATTAATATTTAGAGTGCACTCTAAACAAAAATATCTCATGAAATAGTTGAAGAATTTCTACTTTATTGACCTTACCCAGAACATTAAAGCAACAGAAAATTATGAAAAAATGTTTAAGGACCTTAAGTACTATTCATTTTCCAAATTCACCCTTAAAATAAGAGGTTACCTTCATAGTTAGTTCATAATTTTGGTTTTGACTAGTGGACATTCTTTCTATAAATGGAGCTATGCCAATTTTTTAAAAAATATTTTTAACTGCTTTGTATATAAATAACATTACTACAACGTTCAACCCCCTACAAAAATAGGTGTCCTCTTCATATAGGCACCCTTTGGTCACCTGGGCAGGGTAAGTGACCCCACACTGACCAGCTCATGTTCACTGCAGTGAGAACATCCTGCTCCAGTGACTCGTGGATCTCTGGGTTTTCAGTGGGTTTCATGCTCACATGATACAAAAATCATATCCAAGCAAAGGGAAGGACAAGCTCTGTGGTCACACACCACTGTGGGGATGGTGACTTCTCCCTCCATCCTAAGAGGTGGATCCTCAAGCCCTTCCCAGTCCAGAGCTAGAACAGGCACAGGGATTGGCACCAGCTGGGCTCAGGAGTGACAGTCCCCTCCCTCTGACAGAAGAGAGGAGCAGCTAAAGTCAACCAAACCTTATGATGATGCAGCTTGAAGAACAAAATAAATGCGACATGTCAGAGCAGAGACACCATCTAACAGGGACTCACTGAGAACTGAACACACTGAGCTGCTCTGATTCTGCTCCTGTTGGGATTTCGGGTGGTGCCATCCCCTCACCTGAAGCATCTGCACCTGCCTCTGGCAGCTCATAGCAAGCACCTTCAGCAACATCAGATTCCTCTTCCATATTTCTGTGGCATTTCCCTATCTGCTAATGGTTAAAGGAGGTTGAGGCTGTGAGGAGGCTCATGGCCAATGTTCTGCACAGGGTGAATTCCATTCATGTGGACAGCTGGGAAGCAAATGTGGGAACTCCCTCCAATATCTACACAGGAAACCTTGTGACAGCAGCACAGCCAGCTGTGTTCTCATCAGGAATAACACCTGCTCCTTCAGAAGCTACACCCAGGGGTGTCTGGAGAGGCTCCTAATCTACTCTAAAGGATCCCAAAACATTCCCACCACAGCTGTTCCTGTAGCACATCTGCAGTACAGACCAAGAAATCTAGGTTTTCAAAACCTGATCATCACAGCCTAATCCAGCAATGAAGACTTTCCAAAACTCCCTACCTGAGGCACTGTATCTCATCAGAATGTGAGAGACCTCTGCTTTGAGACAGCTCCTTGGTTCTGCAAAGATCCTGCAAGCACCAACTGAGACAGAAGTGTCACCTGACAGAAGCACCTGGCTTCTGCCAATTTAAGGGATGAAAAAGCAGAATATATCCACCGGTTTTCTACATTCCTTGACAGTTAAGAGGCCAAAACCTCTCTTGAAACAGGTCTGTTCCAGTGAGAGCTTCAAAGCAGGGTCTGCTGGATGGCATGGTGAGGAAAGCAGTTGCTTCTACCTTTTGGGTAGAAAAACTGGTGGCAGATATCTTGTTAGAATTTAGTGTCCACCTCCAGAAGTTTACTTTTGGTCTTACTAGTGGGATGCATGAGTTGCTGTTTAGGACCAAAACCATCAAGAATATATACACAACTATTTATGCCAAGGATTTACTGACTGTTAGAACAGCACAGATCATAGACTACTCCTGGTGTCAGCTCTGAATATTTTAGCAGGATTTTATCCTCTTTCCCTGACTCAAGCAGCAATGCTTTCCTCACACCAATCCCCTGGAAATTATTTTCAAAGCAATTATCAAAGGAAGCTCGGAACAAACCTTTCCTAAAAGAGATTGTTGCAGTAGTGGTACAAAACCAAATTCTGCATTTCCTTCTTATTTAGCAAAGAATGAGAGATGGAAAAACAGGAAACCAGTGGAAAAAGGACAGGGAGAGTGATGCCAAAAAGCATCCAAGAGAAGTTGTTTTCTGAGTGGTAGCTGGTGAGCCCAGAGCACTGTGCTGCTGCCACAGCCAGCGTGCTCGGAACCAGCACTGATGCAGAGTCATGTTCAGGGGTCAGTCCTGGGAAGTCTGAACCCCCAGGTAAATGCTGTGAGAAACAGCAACTCCCATTTAGTTTGAAAATTTATCTTAAATGAAACAAGGCAAGAGAGAATGACAGGAATTGGGAATGACTGCAGCCCACTCCTGTGGAACAGGACAGTGCAGGGTTCAGTGGTGATGGGACACAGTAAGAGAACTTCTCTGTACTACACACCTGGAACATGGGAGAAGCCTCTGGATGCTTCCCAATCTCTCCTCGTACACGGAAAGAAACATTCATTGATATGATTAATGATGACAACAAACTGGTGGGAACCTCTGGAACAGACAGCCAAGAGCACACTTTGGGAGGGTGGGAGTGGGTTGGTTGCTGTGTCACAGTCATTGTGTCACAGCCCATTTTGCTTCTCAAGAGACGGAGAGTGAACGGACCAGCAGGTCCAAGGCTGGATGTTTTAGCAGGAAAAATCCCACCTGCATTCAGTGCACACAAGCTCAAACCAAGCAGGAGGCTGCTGGCTGGGCCAAGGCCTGGCTGTAGGGTTTAGGTGTGTCCCAGGCAGCTCCAGGAGCATCAGCAGCTCCCACAGGTCACCAGTGGAACTGGGCAGCAGCCCCTTGGTGGCCCCAGGCAGAGGCTGAGGGAGCCCCTGGGCTGTGCAGGACTGCAGATCCCTCTGAGGGAGAGGAGGAACGAGGGCAAGCACAAGGCAAGGGCAGCTGGGATGGAGCGAGACGACCAGGCAGCATGGAACAGCCTCTGGAATTTGGGAATAAACTCTGGGGCCGGTGGAGGTTCAGGCAAACCATGGAGACGCTGGATTAAACTGCCACAGGCCCCGTTTTCACACCTGTTCTCCCTACACAAACACCAGAGCTGAAAGTGGCCAAGCCTCTAGTTGTGCTCAGCACCTCACACACCTGTACTGGGCAGGGTCAGCCCTTCCAGGTTTCCTACCCAAGAGCACCTGAGGGTCACGTCACTCTGTGGCACATCGATTGTAGAGCTCACGTCACAACTCTGCTTCTTCTACTCCTCTGGCAAAGCAGTAAATTAAAATTCTCTCAAGGAGGAACTACGGTTCTTTAAAACAACACTCTGAAAGCTGGACACTTTGTGCAGTACTTAGCAAAAAAAGAACAGAAAATAAAAAACAAAACAAAATTTGAGCAAAACAAAATCAAATTTAATGTTCTTAAATGCAAAAGTAAAAACAAACAAAAAACACAAAAAAGCAAAAGAAAATTAACAGAAACAGAACAACTCAAAGTTTCAAGGCAGTCTGCAGAAAACCTGGGGGATTAATCTTTAAATCTACAAATCAAAGGGTCTTTTTGGTTAATATCTAACTTGCAAGTCATAAGTACTTTTCTGCTGAGTGTTCAATAAGTAAAGCTAGTTGTCAAAACAAAATCCTAATAAAATAGAAAAATCTAGCACTCATTAGAAGGGATGCGAGAAATACAATGCTCAAATGTTTATAACTGTTTTTTCTTAACAAAATAGAACTGCCAAAGGAATTCCAACTACAATGATCTTGGAAAATGAGTAAGTATCTTGCTGCATTATAATGTACCAGTAAGTAGTGCACCATGCATTAAATATTTGGACAGAAGAGATTCAGTCTGATAAAGTAGCAACATATATTCACACTTGCTTTTTTTGGAGTTTCATTTTGACTCTGAAATCTTCCCGGAGTTTCTTTGAAACTCTTTGGTCCATTCCTCTCAAAGTGGGCTTTAAAAGTCACGTTTCTACAACCTGTGGATTGGACAGCTCTGCCACTGCTCAGTGTGCAACTTACCTCCCCAATGGTGTTAAAGTTAGGCTGGCATGCTACTACTTACAAGACCTGGACTTTAAAAAGCCTGATCCTCAACTAGACACGCAGTTATGAATATTAATCGATCAAACAATTTACTGTCAACTAAAACATTAGTATTTCTCAACTTTTCTTCCATACTACTGAAACTGGGAAGGGACAGGGAGGGGGGAAGGACATGGGGATGGGTAAGAAAAACAATAACATAAAACCCAAGAAAATTAATGAATTCAGCCTGATATTTTTCAGAAAATTCCAGTTTTTGCAGACAACATTCAATGAAACAAATGTTAGTCTCATAAGTGAAAGCATGCTTCAATTTTACCACCATCCAGAGGGTCTAGTTAATGCAATCTACTCAAGATTTCAGGGGATTTTTAACAGGTTTTAAATGAAATAACTTAAAGGAACTTAAAATTGGTCTAACATTGTGGGATTTCAAACATTTGAACATGTCAGTTGCATCCCAGAATATAAAACCTTTTCACTTCTCATTTAGACTAAGACAAACACTTGTGAAAATTGGCGCAAAATGAGTTTTACACTAACAAAAATGTTTCAACTTCTGTCACTCCATTATCTATTCCATACAAAAAGCACGAGCAAGTTATTTGTGGGACTTGTTGGTTTTGAAGGAAACCTGTAAGATTTTGTCCCCCAGGCGGTAGCCATTAAGACTTGCTATGGCCATTGCAGCTTCTTCATAGTTTGTCATGGTCACAAAACCAAAACCTTTGCACTTGTTGGTGTTGAAATCTCGAATAACTTTCACATTGGTAACCGCACCAAAGGGGCCAAACATCTGCCAGAGGATTCCCTCATCAGCATCTTGACCAAGGTTGTAGATGAAGATACACCAGCCAGAAGATGCGTTTCCTGGAACATTTACACCAGAAAGCCCACTCATGTGATCTACACCCATAGGAGAGAACCTAGCAAATAAAAAGCACAATATTTCATGTAAAAGTTCAATTCAATTAAGCAAATTAACTTGAATGGGAAGCAACGCAGAATGAATATTTTCTACACGGACATCAAAACCGCCAGATAAATGTTTCCCCATTCATATTGACAACCAAATTAACAGCTGCCAGGGAAAAAAAGGTTAAGATTTCCAACTGCTTTATCAACAGGGAACTACCCTTAGAAATAGGCAAGGAATAGGCAAGGTAAGGTTACACAATCACCTTCCCAGGGGGCCTGGATGATCCCTGAACTCAGCCAGGCTGCTCAGAGTGTCCAGGGCATGGTGCAGAACTGCTCAGGGGGGGAGGCACAGGCAGCACCTCCCCAGAGGCCACAGGCATCTCCCAATTATTTCACTCAAGGAGATTTCTTGCCTCTAAAATGGCACGTTGGGAACTCTAAACTCAAATGGTTTCCTTGGGTTTGCTGGGGCAGGGGACGGGTGTGCTTGGCTTTTAGGAGTAGAGATCGTGTGTATTAATTTCTTTTTTTGTGGAACAGAACAAAACCTACTCCCTTTCCACCCAAAGGCAGCAGGTGCAGGCAAACACTCCCAACATGAGCAGGCTCAGTGTACAGTTTTACAATTTCAGTATGCATGGATGGTTTTATTAATTTTACACCAACTTCATACCAGGAAAACTTAGATACAACTTTACTGAACTGGATTTTCAAAATCACCTGTATTCACTCTTCCTGGACCCTGCCTCCTGCATAGTACCCCAGCAGAATTTATGCACAACAAAAAACTGAAAAAACTCTCCTTTTTGTGTCTTGCTTTATGTTAACTTCTTTTCCCTATAACCCACATTTCCAATTCCCCTTTATTCTATTTCTGGCCTCCACCGTACAAATTCAAA
Source organism: Pachyramphus minor (assembly GCA_013397135.1). NCBI lineage: Eukaryota > Metazoa > Chordata > Aves > Passeriformes > Tyrannidae > Pachyramphus > Pachyramphus minor. The sequence goes on along the minus strand of VYXB01010190.1, from coordinate 229,770 downwards.
GCTTCTGAATATTTTAGGGCAATGCTAGGGTTGCACAGCTAAGCACTCAAAGGTCAGGAAATGTGAAAGCTAAGGTCAAAAACTCACTTTGAACCCTTGAGCTTATTCATTATTTAAAAATGTGGGGTCAAGTAGAATTACAATGATGCTCTACCAGGGGTTCCCAAACTGACTTGTACCACTGGTAACACACAAACCTTAGAAGTGGTACAGGAGCTGCTCTCTGCCCAGAGCGTGGTAGGGGCAGATTGTGATTCTCTGCTGACCTGGAGGAAACAGGGAAGGGGTGCCTGGGCACTGAAGTGCCAAATACTTCCTCACTGACTCTTTCTTGCCCTGCATCAAGGAGCTGCTGCTGCCTTTGTCGAGAAGGGAGGGCTTAAGGATGTGTATGGGAGTGAGGGGAGCCAAGGGCTGGCAGGACACACCTACACCCCCAGGCACACAGACAGACACACCCACAGACACCCCCCCACCCCCAGGCACAGAGACAGACCCACACCCACAGACATACACCCCACACACACCCAGACACACACCCACAGACACACACACACCCACAGGGAACCTGCTCACGCTCAGGCCGCACATTCACACACCAGAACCACTGAGGGCCCATCTCACCCAGGCTCTCTGAGGCTCAGAGCTCGCTGCCTTGGGCACCTGAGCTCCTGGGTCCTCCTGTCCCCAGAGCAGGGCTCACTCCACCCCTCCCTCACTGTGCAGGGGCTCCCTGAGCCTGGGGTTTGGGGCACAGGGTGGACACAGCTGAGCTCATGGACCCACTGATGGCCAGCCCCAAGCAAATCCAAGGGGGGAATCCTAGTACTACAATCAAGCTGAAAAAGCAGTTAGAAGCATCAGAAGGTGAACAAGACACACTGACCCATGTGATCTGATGATTAGGTGACATACCTGCTATTTATTTTGGCTTTGTAGAAAAATGTTCCTGTGTTTGCATGCTCGATACACTTACTTGCTCTGACAGACACCTTCAGCTCTGTAGCTTCCTTCCATGTGAGTAATGATCTGGTAGGATGGATTTATCTTATTATCTGGCAAGTTTTCATCTCAACAGATCACCAGTCCTGGGTCCTGCTCACATGTAGGGGGAGCAGCACGTCAGAGCTCAGAACTGCCTGACGTTGGTTCCAGCACTCAGTGTGGCTCTGATCCTGCCTGCTCCAAAGCCTCAGGCCCTGCCCTCGAGCCCAGGGAGCACCACACCAAAGACTGCAGACACTTGGGCAGGAGCAGCTGGTGTTCAACACAAGAAGGCAACAAACCTAAATGCACATCACAGACAAAATAACTGAGAATAGCAAGTACCTCAGCTCATTAGACACACTAATTTTCAAAGAGATTTTTCCCCCTTCCTGCCTTGACTCACATAAATGTTACAGGTTTATTTAAAAAAAAACCAAACCAAGCAAAACATGGTAAACCCAAGAGAGTCCTCTAAAAGACTTGAAAAGTCATTTCAAAAAAACAACCCTAGGAAATGCAATTCAACTGATCTGATGAATCTCTGTGCCTACCCTGCACATGAGGGACCCCAGAACTCTCACCCAGCTTGGAGCCAGGCTCGGAGCAGCTGACACCTCTCTGTCCTACCAGGAAAAAGTTTTATGACCACACCAATTTAAGATGACCCTGAGGAAGTTATACCTATTAAGGATGTTTAAAAGACTATCCAATTTGGGCAAATACTAAGGCCCACACAGATCCAAGACGTTTCAGAGGAAGAGTTTTTAAAATTCCATTAATACTGTAATTTGAACGATCTCAGTCTTATCACACTTACTGCTGGCGTCCTCATTTCTGCTGTAATTATTTTTATACTGTCTCCTCCACATTGCTTTTTTCAAGCCTCCCTAAGAGTCTGTAGCCAGTGTTATCTATGGATGGTTCTTTCAAGCGATGCTAACTTAAAACTCCAACGTCTTGTGGCATTAAGTATCAACACAGTGTACTTTTAATTGCAATTCTTTTTCACTTTATGAGCTTCTCGTTTTATGAATGACCTTTTGCTGTTCTGCCATGAGACAGACAGACTGCAGTGCTTAATAGATCCTGGAACTACTTTAACACACTGGAGGACAATCTCAGAAATTACACTCCTAAACGAAAAACAATTCCTTTTAGGTCTATGAATGTCTGTCCTATAGATTATTTTCATAGAACCACAGAAAATTCTGAGCTGGAAGGGAGCCACAGGGGTCATCAGTCCAACCCCTGGCCCTGCACAGATACCCCAACAATCCCCCCCTGTCCCTCAGAGCATTGTCCAAACCCCCCTGGAGCTCTGGCAGCCTTGGGGCCGTGCCCACTGCCCTGGGGAGCCTGGGCAGTGCCAACCACCCTCTGGGGGAAGAACCTTTCCCTGAGATCCATCCCAGCCCCCCTGGCACAGCTCCATGCTGGTTTTACTGAACTCATTTCACTCCACTCCGAGGACAGTTACACAGAGTATCAGAGCTGGAGCCTTCCCACAGTGCCAAGAAGCAGGAACATTATTTTTATATATGATGACTTCAATACATGAACTTGGCAGCTTTTTATTTTTGAGTAATTCCACCAAGAGCAGGGGTTTAGCTACACTGACACTGTCCCTCTGACAAGCAACTTTTTCAGCTCTGCCCTGATACAGATGGGAAGGACCTGCTGTGGCCAACACACATCTTAGTGAGAACTGGTACAAGCTCTAAGCCTGCCACGAATCAGGGTGTTCAGTCAAACAGCCACATATGGCAGAAGAGCAGCAAATAGGGTTTCAGCCCCATATTCTTCCACAACCTTGATGAAATGCTGCTCTGGATGAAATGGTTTCTTCTGCACCATTCTCAAAACAGTTTGCATCGAAATTACAAACTGGCCTAAAAATTGAAAATTTAAACAATTTCACTGGAGTGAAGCCAAACAGATGTGCAGGAGCTCTCTGAGCGATAATGCCAATTACAGGGTTAAAGAGTCTTCTTGTGTTTCCCCTTGGATCAAAGAACTATCAGAAATTACTCCCCTTCAAGTATTCAGGACTTAACTCATGGACTGATACCAGTAGAGTTATGACCATTACAGTAACTGGGAACTGGTTCTGACCCTGAACAAGTCTGAAAACAAGACCAGCTGAACTGGGAATATCTGACATTTGAAAGAACATTCTTTTAATATAAATGCTGGTGGTGCGCTGCAAGAGCCCAGGCCTTCCAGGGCTTCTGGGCACATTCTCACACTTCAGCAGCCAAACCCCTCCATTTAATCAGAGTTCAGCACCTGGAGATCTCCTATTCTGTGTAAGTAAATAAATCCTATGCTCAAAACAACCCCCTGCCCCAGATGTTTTCTCTCTCCTCCAGACACAACCCCCTGGCATCACTCCCTCTGGATGGAAGCAGAGCCCATGTCTCAGAATCAGCAGGCCAGCCCAGCACTCCAGGGGGACATGGCACTGAGACCAGTTCCTGATGTGAGCCACAAATGCCACAGGAACTCCAAAGGATTAACAGAACATTAAACAAAGGGCTGGAGTGATATCGGTAGGAAATTAATAATTACAAATTAGATACTAAAGGTTTAATCCTGGATTTACAGGGATTACGATGGAATGAGATGAAGTGTAATCAAAATGTCAGGTTAAGTATTCAACCTCTGTGGAGCAGAGACCACAACTTTAATTTATACAGACTGCATGCACTGTGGAAGCAGCTTATCTTTCATCATGTCTTGTTCACTACCAAAACAAACAACACTCAGCCCAAGCTCAGGTTCCTGAGTTTAACCACAGGATGAGTAATTACAACTCATCAAATTCACATCTTTTAAGGAAGACTCACTGGGAGAACTTGCAGGTAACACCAAAGGTGGGAAGAAAAATTCAAAGGGCTGTGGGATAGACTTGATGATCTTGGAGGTCTTTTCCAACCTTAATGATTCTGTGACTCTATGGTGCAAGTGTTGTGCAGATGTGTACACATGTGCCTGCAGGGGTCACTGAGGGAAGGAAGTTTTATAATAACTCTTGGAGGTCCTGCAAGTCTGTGACAAGACAGAGATGGACAGTCTGTGTCTGTGAGTCAACCAGTGGATCTTGTGTCCACAGCGTGTTCCTGACAGCACAGCCTCACCCACAACTGCTCTGCCCCAGCCTCTGCCAGGCTGTGCTACTGCAAAATGTTCATCTCTTTCTCCACCAGCAGGTCTATCCAAACTGGGCCAAAACATGCTGGCAAATAAGCACTGGGCACAGACAACCTGGGGGGACACAGTTCCCACAGCAGCAGGAATGGAACAGAGAACATTTTCTTCCATCTAAGCCCCTGTTGATACCTCCAACCTACAGAAACACGGGCTGCAGCTGCCCCTGGATCCCTGGAAGTGTCCAAGGCCAGGTTGGACAGGGCTTGGAGCCACCTGGGCTAGTGAAAGGTGTCCCTGCCCATGGCAGGGGGTGGCACTGGATGACCTTTAAGGTCCCTTCCAACCCAAACCATTCTGGGATTTTCTGAAATGCACAAAAATTACATTAATGCTGTTCTAAATGATGCAATAAAAGAATAATGAACAAACTGATTACTAAAATCTAGTTTCACCAGCAACATTAGCATAAAGACATTAATCTTTTTTATTGTTTCTGAGTGGTCATTACAGGACAGAATTAAAGCTATTTGGTCTCTTCATTACGGACGTAAATTTTATTTGTACTGCTTCTTCTGATACATCTTAACTCTGCAATAAATTTTAAGGGGAAGAATGACAAATAAAATGTCCAGTTAAATTAAGAATGAAAAAAACAAGCCATAAGCCTCAAGATTTTACTAGGACCAGGACACACTGAAGCCCTGGCTGAGGCAGAGGACAGATGTATTTTTTAATAGTTCACTTAAAGGCAAACAATTCATAATTTCACTCCTCAGCATGGCTCAGAAGGTTTGGTGTGGAGATCTGTGTCAGGGACACGAGGAGCTGCCTGAACCAAACCTCCCCAGGCTACAGCTGAAGAGAACAGGAGACCAAGGGAGGCTGGCAGAGACCTCTGGAAATCCTCCAGTAAATCCCCCTGCTCAAAGCAGGGCACCTGGAGCAGGTTGCTCCAGCCCATCCCAGCCAGGTTTCAGCATCTCCAGGAACAGACATTTCATGGTCTCTTTGGGTAAATTGTTCAACCCCCCTTGGTGTAACACCACAGCTGACCAAAGTACCAATTCTCTCTGGGGACACACGACACCCAGGGTGCTCAGAATGCTGAACTGATGGACAGGTGACAGCAACACAGGAGCAGCAGCACAGCAAAAGGCTGGCTGAGGTTTTACTCCATAACTGGATACTTCGGAAGAGAAAAATAATAATAAATAAAGAGTATGTTCCCAACAGGGAAACACTACACTCAGAAACTCTCAGGAACATAATCTCATCTCAGAGCCCATTGCTTATCTGTCAGTATATCACATTTTCCAGAGCACCCTCCAACCACCAGCTTCCTCCATAAGCATCCAAGGCAATTCCAATTCAAGCAATTCATACTCAAAGAAACCAAGGCAATCCTCCAAAGGCAAAACACAGTGTCTCCCACAGCCCTGGGAGCAGACAGGATGCTGTAGCTACTCAATACTCTCATCACTGAACTCATAAGGCCTCGAGGAGAGGCAGAACCCTGCACAGATCAGGATACAGGCACGAATCCCATGGAACCTCCTCATCAGAAATAAGGTTTCCCTGTCTTACTGCGACACCTCCCTGCTGGAACCAACGGTTCAGAGCTTTAATTAAGTTGCCAGTATATCTGTGTTCAGACATACAGACCACAGGCTGGGGATCTGTTGAGACAGGCACCTACCAACACCCACCTGGAGCCTGCTGTTCTGCCCCCTCGCTGTAACCCAGCTGTGGAAGCAGACCCCGGGGTGCAGGTACCTCTGCACACCAACCTCAGTATAACTGTCACAAGTAAGATTTTACCGTAAGCACGTTTTAATGCAACACTTTATTTACATTAGACTGCAGGACACACAGTGCACCAGGAATCCATTCACACACGCTGCAGCGAGGGCGTCGCTGCCCAGCTGTGGCAGCACAGCTGCCCAGACGGACACGGGAACAGGAGCACGGCCTTAAACGCGTTTATTCCTCCTAACCTACCTGAATCTCTGCGCCTGGTGATGCACTGGCCCTCCAAACCGTCGAGCTGGTGAATGACACAGCTGCGACAACAGTGCCACATTTTTGTTCTGGTTAGGGTTGGCTGCAAACTTCACTGTAATGGGCTCGGAGGAACCTGGGGGTTTGTGACCATTGAAATTTGTAATTGCCTCTTCTGCTTCTGACCTTTTGTCAAACCGGATAAATGCGACCCCTCTGGACAAACCTTGTAACCAAACCAATAAAAAAAACAAACAAACAAAACAAAACAAAAATAAAAAAATTGAAGTTCAGGATAAACTCAAAATAACTTTGAAAACAAAAACCAAAAAAGTTCAATATTTCTGTGGTCACAGCTTTCATGTTCTCTACATTTACTAACTTTTCTTCAGCAGCTGGAGGATAAAGTATGAAATTAAGAAACCAAGAACAAATTAACACATTCATTTCAGTTATAACAACCACAGTGACTAAAACACTTTAACTACAATGTGGTAGAAATTCATCACCAACTGACATTTCCATTAATAAAAAAAAAACCCTTCCTCAACATTTTAAATTAATTTAACAAAAGAATTAATTCCAGTTGCTTACAGACAAACCCAAACCCCTTCATTTCGATGACTTTATCACTCAAAAGCATCTGCAAACACAGAATTGACAAATTTTTGCAAATGTTTTCATTTTTCCATCCTGGAAACACACTCAGATTCAGATATGAGGGAACAAAGGTCTGACTGTAATAAAGGCGTTTCACCTTTTAAAATGCAGAGATCACAATTTCATCTACACCACGTTCATTGTTTCTAGCTGGCACACACATTATTTTAATTCATTAAAACCAATGAAGAATTGCCTCTTAGTGACTGCACTGAACCAATTTCACAGCTGTTAAACATCTGCATAGTTTTTTCCTAGTCCCAACCCCTGGATGCCTCGTGAGCTTCCCCTCCTCCCCTTGATTCTCATCTGTGACTTGACCATAGGCTGAAAACATGGTTTATCACAGTGAAGCCAGAAGGGTACATTTTGGTTAAATGCAGATATTGTGGCCAGAGTATTTGTAGGATTTCACCAGCTCTGTTTCAGAAAGGGACACATCAGATAATTTCATGTTTTCTTTACACCCACACAGGGCAATCCTCAAAGCCAGTTTCAGAAGTTAAGCTGATCATAAATCATTTAGGATCATTTTCCTTGTTTTACAGAAGCAAATGCATCATGCCAAACCCTGGGCCTGCAGCAAGCAAGGTGTGTTTGTGTTTGGGGCACTGGGAGAACTTTGATAAAGAACAGCAGATGGGTTCAGCAGATTAGAGCTGACAGCAGCAGCATCACCCAGATGTCAGCAAGGCCTACCCCAGAGCTCAGCTTACTGTGACTCCTCTGCTTTCATGCTGCTCTTCCTAGTGCTTCTCATTTGATCTATCACAGCATTCATTTAAAATATAAATACTGTAGGTAGCGCATTTTTAAACAGAATGATTTTCAAAAAGCTAGAGAGCCACCTCTGTGGGAAGGTACAGCCAGAAGTACAAATTAAAACGTGTCCTAAGTGGGACTAGATCAAGATATCAAAGGCAGGTTTAAAACCACAGCTACATTCCTGGTGGGAAAGCAAACCCAGGCTCTGCAGGCATTAATGTTGTGATGTGGAATCCATTCTTCAATCAATTCATCATTAAGGCTATTGGAAAGCAGGAGTTGTGTTCTGAGCTGAATTACACAGCATCAGGCCTCAGCACAACCATGAATATTCTATTATTCTTGAAGAGATTTTATTTGTATGACTTCTGTCATTTCATTTTACAGCTCTGTCAGAGTCAGGTGCTATCCAGACCCCCCAGACTGCCAGAGGGGGATGACTAGTTTGGACACCTGCATTAATAAGTTTGCTGTGCTCCAGGAGTCTGTTTCTTGCATCTCTCTAGAGCTGTCACCTGGATAATCAGCTCTAGAGACAGAACCACGCAGGTATCAGAGCTGGACAAAATGAGTCCTCCTCTCAATGAAGGAAAGGATGGGATTTTCCTCACTCAGCCACAGTGTCTACAAAGTCAGTGCCCAGATCTCATCCAGTCACCTCAGATTCCTGAGCACAGTTGTGTTTACAGCGTGGTCTGACCAGATGGAGACACTTCAAAGCAGGTTCCTGCACCAGGACCCAGCCCTGCAGCCCTCAGCCTTCAGTCAGATTGATTCCACCAGAACCTGCTGATGGCCCAATCTGAGTTACAGCACACTCCTCATGGGGCAGGAAAGCTGCTGCTGAACTGATGCGTATAAATGTGTATAAATGTACATATTCCAGCTATAAACGTTAAATGTGGAATTGCTAGAATTAGATTATCTTCTATTCTAACACAGCACAATAAATACAATCAATGAAAGATTGTATTTGCAAAAGTTCTCCCCATATGTCTCCGACATACAAGCCACAGAACACCTGGGTGACAGGATAAGCCAGACTCTGCAGTTACCCAGTCTGAAATAATGAGGTAAGAAATTTAAGCTCTGAAAACACATTGTAACAGAGTCACAATTACCATCACAAAAAACCCCTTAACTCTGGTCTCCCCTGAGCCAAGTGTTTAACTCAGCTTCTCACTTTTCTCTTTTTTTTTAAATAAACAAAATACATTCAGGACTTTCAGGGCAGTACTAAGTGTATAAAATTCATTTTTTTGCTTAGCAGTAACTACAGAGGCCTATAAGACACCTCAAATGGTTTAAAATACGAGAAAATTGTGTGAGTTCCCAGATGGTATAGAAGACAAAACATGTTGTTTTGCTTTTAAATCTGTACCTATGGCCTGGGATTTGCCTGTGGATAACAACTGCATGTGTGTAAAGTCAAGGCAAGGTCAACACTCCAGGTTAGGCACATGGCCCAGAAGCACAACTGCACTGCAAGGACAGCCAGTGTCAGCAAGAGCAGATCTGGCAAATCAGCAGCTGATAAAAATGACAATAATCCTATTTTGATATGAGCCGAGGTTTGGGCTCTAAGGTAGCAAAGGAGGCAGCAGAACCATTCTGTGTTTTAAAAAAATCACTGGACAAGGGTATCCTGTAGAAATTCTACCACTGGCTGACACCACACCTCATGGTTGGTTTGTGGAAGTCTAATTTAATTAAGTTTAGGGACTGCCAGTGTCAGAAAAAACACTAATCATGCTGCACACCCCAGTTCACAGCAGCAGAGCTCACCTGTGGTTTGATCCACGAGCACACGGGAGTTGATGATGCGCCCGAAACGGGAGAACATGTCTTCTACATCCTTCTGTGTCATCGACCGGGGCAGGCCACTGATGTATAAATTAGCATCCTTGATAACTTCAGAACTTGGGCGGGCATAGGAAACCTTTAAAGGAAAGAAAGGCACACTCAGGGTGGATCAATTTATTTATTTTGTCATGAGCCAATTTTCTTTATTCCCCTCTAACGACACGGGCATTTTTACTGGACTTGTGAAAAGTGGAACAAGGAGAGGGAAGGGAAAATTGACAAAAGGAGAAAGGGCACATCCCTACATGACTCCATTGATTTTGGGTTCATCCAACAGATAAACACACTGGCACTGCTGTAAGGAGACAGCAGCAGACCAACACCAACACCTGCAGCAAACACATGTGCCGTGCTGAGGAACCCCGGGCTCTGACTCGGACACTGTCAGTCACCACAGCTCACACTGGGAACTCATCCTGTCAGTGCATCTTTTAAAGCTTCATGAAAAGACTTTACCAGCTAAAGTGCAATTTTCTGTCTGAATTCTTGCTACTAGAGCAAGTTACAAATATCACCTAAGCAGGTGTGAATCCTACACACACAGCGCAGGCAGGTTTGGACAAGGGGCGCATGTGTAACAACAAGATTTAAAATAAACATCATGAAGTATCCAAGAGGTATGTGAATTTTCTTAAAAAGCCTGGCAACAATTCAGAATGGTCCCTCTACTGCTGTAAAAATGGTGGGAATAATTAAAAAAAGGAATCTTTGAATACAAAGCTGTTTAAAAACACTCTTCTCCCAGATTGACCCTTCCTGCAGCTGGGAGCACACAGGCCTTACCACCAGAATGGAGTTTATGATGATGCCATTTTCAGAGAAGACTGAAAAACCTCCTACCTTGATAGTTTTTGACTGAAGTCTGAGGCCATTCAGTGTGTTTATTGCTCTTTCAGCATCTTTTGCAGTTACGTAGTTCACAAAGCCGTAGCCTAAGCTGTGTCCTACAGGGAAGAACATTTTAAAAAATTAATCCTAATTAAAAAAAATTATCATCATCAAAATGAAAGGAAATGCAGATCAGAAGATGTGAATTCAACAGGAACATAATCCACAGAGCAAACATTCCAATAAGCCACGGAGGTTTCCCGAGGCTGGCACAGACCATGAGTAACTCGGAGCTCTCTCATTTCCACCCCTGGACATCCCTCTGGCTCCACAGACAACAGGTACTGCACAGAGCACCCACCAACAGTACAAAATTCAAGACTAAAACACCAGCTCTGACCAGCCTTGTAAACTTTATGGGTGTGGGACAAAGGCCAGAACTTAACCATTAGTACAAACTCCTGCAGAGAGAGAGACCAGGGCATGAACTGCCAGGGAAAGAACCACGAGTCTGCTCCTTTCTGCTTGGCTCTTCCAACCCCCACTCCTGGGGACAAGAGGGAAAAAGAAGTTTCCAATCCTTCATAATACAGCTCATGAGCAGCAAGTTTCCCAAACTTTCAGCAGCAAAGTGAAGAGTGAAAAATTCTCTTCAATGCAGACAATTAATGTTCTATCCCTTTAGCAAAATTGACTCTTAACTCTTGCAGAAGGAATTTGATACTAATAATCAAAATCTTTAAAGCACTTAAGGCAAAGGATACTTATTTGAATTCTTTGGGTACTTATTTGTTCTCTTTCAATCTGCAACCTCCAGAGTTGCTACTATCAATTATAACACTACACACTAAGATCATTTCAGGTTGGAATTTCCCAACAATTAGAGGCTCTTATCACTGTAGACCTAAAAATAACTAAAATACTTCCAAAGACTGTCTGAGTGCAATAAAACAACTCAAATTCAATACAACACATGTTTTTCAGCCAACTTCTCTTTTTCTCAGCCAGATCTATGGAATTTTCTAAAGAACATTGTAAGCATGCATAGGAAAATGTGCTATTTTATTTTAACAATATACCATTTTTATGTTATTAAGCTCCATTGTTAGGCTTGAGGACACTAGAAGACAGAGCTAATTGTTAAAGTAAAGGAGTCTCTTGTGAAATGCAGCCTTTTTTTAAAATCACACAGCTTGGCTCTGCAATGGTCTTGACTGTCAAGGAAGGTTCCTTATGCTTTCCAGACATTTCAGAACACCAAATGCACATCCCCAGGTGTCACATGGTGATATCCTGGCACAACTGCCAGAGCAACTGAAGCAAAGGGCTGCAAGAGATACTGCAGATTAACTCCAGCTACTGAAAGAAAGAACCTCCAGTCTGCTGAGGCATCAAGGCTACGAGTCTAAAATCCACAGGGGCTGGAAGGAGACTCAGTGCTGGTGCCAACAGCACCGTGACAGAGCGACTGCAGGACTGCTCCTGGCACAGCCTCTGCCTTTGGCTGCCTCCCTGTGAAACCCAATCCAGCACCAAGTCATCTGCACCCAAACAATGTCAGTGCCTGCTGTCTAATGCACCCCTGCTATAAACACTCCCAGGTACTTCTCCCTGCCTGCCAAAGCTCTTGGAGAAGCCAGAACCACTCTGTGCTCCACCTTCACACAGAACCAACATCCTGTTCCCTGCAGACCTGGTGTTAAACATTCCCAGCAGCCTCTCAGGATGCCACACACGGCACACAGCTGAAGGCAAACCACCCTGTGACAGCCAAGTAGGATTTAACTCCACATAGAAAACAAAAAAATTGCAATAAAATATCTTAAACACCAACTCTGCACCTTTATCCCATAAAGACCTACAGATAATGTCTGCAAAATTCTGATCAATGTTTCTTACATGCACCCACAGCACGGCTGTTGTGATTTCTTTCTAACATTCACTTGGTTTTATTAGTCAGACATGGTCAATCATTTACATAAAATCTGGTTGGTACACACCCACTTACCTACAGAGATTCTTTTCCCTTAAAGAAATGAATAATTTAATAATCAGAAAAATGCTCAGCACCTGGACCCTGCCCTATTTCTCCAGAGTCTGACCAAGAAAACAAAGACAAGTTTAAGAGAGAACAAATAGCAGGTGAACAGTTGGCAACGACTTTTCCCTCTGACAAGGGTGGGAAGGGCCCAACACCCCTCACAGGACCAGCACCTCAGCCCTGCTCTGAAGGCTCAGAGCACCAGCTGCTTTATGGGCATTTTCAGTCTGTCCCCCAAGTCACATAAGCATCAATACTCCAGCAAACTACTGACCAGAACCAGGTCCTAAGAAAGCTTATGGAAATAGGCCCTTACAGACCAGGGAAACACACTCCCAAGAAGACCTGGCCTATACCCTCCAAGTGTGACCCACACTGAACCCTGGCAGTCAGGGCTGTCCCCCCCCTGGATGGATGCTGCACTGGGGAGAGTGTGACTATTCTCCTGACAGGTCACAAGGAGCAGGATTCCACACCATACAAATCTATTAAGCTGAATTCAGTACACTGAATATCCTTCCCTATTGCCTTGCAACAAGTTCCCAGAGAACACAGTAGGCACAGAATTGCAGATCATGCAATGGTTTGGGTTGAAAGGGATCCTAAAGTTCATCACATTTCAACTCCCTGCCATGGGCAGGGACACCTTCCACTAGCCCAGGTGGCTCCAAGTCCCGTCCAGCCTGACCTTGGACACTTCCAGGGATCCAGAGGCAGCCACAGCTGCTCCCGACAACCTGTGCCAGGGCCTCATCACCCTCACAGCCAACAATTCCTTCCCAATCTCCCATCTCTCCCTGCCCTCTGGCACTATGAAGCCATTCNTGTTGTGATTTCTTTCTAACATTCATTTGGTTTTATTAGTCAGACATGGTCAATCATTTACATAAAATCTGGTTGGTACACACCCACTTACCTACAGAGATTCTTTTCCCTTAAAGAAATGAATAATTTAATAATCAGAAAAATGCTCAGCACCTGGACCCTGCCCTATTTCTCCAGAGTCTGACCAAGAAAACAAAGACAAGTTTAAGAGAGAACAAACAGCAGGTGAACAGTTGGCAATGACTTTTCCCTCTGACAAGGGTGGGAAGGGCCCAACACCCCTCACAGGACCAGCACCTCAGCCCTGCTCTGAAGGCTCAGAGCACCAGCTGCTTTATGGGCATTTTCAGTCTGTCCCAGAAGTCACACAAGCATCAATATTCCAGCAAACTACTGATCAGAACCAGGTCGTAAGAAAGCTTATGGAAATAGGCCCTTACAGACCAGGGAAACATACTCCCAAGAAGACCTGGCCTATACCCTGTCAGGGCTGTCCCTCCCTGGATGGATGCTGCACTGGGGAGTGTGACTATTCTCCTGACAGGTCACAAGGAGCAGGATTCCACACTATAAAATCTATTAAGCTGAATTCAGTACACTGAATATCCTTCCCTATTGCCTTGCAACAAGTTCCCAGAGAACACAGTAGGCACAGAATTGCAGATCATGCAATGGTTTGGGTTGAAAGGGATCCTAAAGTTCATCACATTTCAACTCCCTGCCATGGGCAGGGACACCTTCCA
>VYXB01010190.1:197629-215856 GCA_013397135.1 Pachyramphus minor | reverse complement strand
CTCCAGGTGAACCCCCCCAGCTCACCCAGCCTGATCCAGAGCAGAGGGGCTCCAGCCCTGGGAGCATCTCCATGGCCTCCTCTGGACTTGTTCCAGCATGTCCATGTCTTTCTAGTGTTGGGTGCCCCAGAGCTGGAGGCAGCTCTGCAGGGGGGGTCTCACCAGAAGGGGAGTAGTGTCAGAATCCCCTCCCTCACCTGCTGCTCACACTTCTTTGCTTTCTCCCAAAGCATCAGACAGGTTATGTGTTTATGCAGTTTGAGATCAGTGGGTCCAGTCCCTGGAATCACAAACTGTACATATTCCCTTGCCCCAAAGCACACACAGGCCCACAAAAGCAGTTCAGATTTTTGATCCCAGGCACTCTGACTGGAGGCACGTTCTACAGCCTCCCCCCAACACCCTCCTTTTCCAAATGCAGGTCTTCATATTCCATGTCCCCTTGTTCCTGTACAGATCCTGTCCTTGAGTTTACACACATTTCCCCTTCCCAGTGTCTGTCCCCAGAGCACCCCTCTAGTCACTGTATCCTCTTGGCCTTCTTTGCTGTTTCTGTCAAAGCAAAATTCTGCACCTTTTTCACTTCCAGTTTTATACAGGTTGCTCAGTGACTATTCCTCATCCCAGAGTGTGAAAGTTCTGGGAAATGAGGGAGGTAATGGGGTTTACACAAATAAACACAGATGAAAAAAAAAAGCCCCTGAAAGTGGCAGGATCACAACAGTCAGACATTCTCATATCCATCTAGGAATATGACATTAAGTTTGACTAAAGAGAAGTCCTTTGCTTTCTCCTGATGTTCTCAGCCTGCTGTAGAAACCTGATGTGTAAAGGAAGGTGGTGCTGTAACAATTTTCCAACCATTGTAGTGGATAATAATTTAAAATATTTTTAAAAGTTTGCATATACATAAATAAAAATGTACTAAAGAGACAAAGCTAAAAAAAAGGGCAACAAGCAGGTCCTTATCTGGATGAATAATTAACAAAGTGACTATAAAACCTAGTTTAAAGCAAAATACTACACTCCTTCAGCAGAAAGAATCCCATTTTGTTTCCATGATAAAAGGCCCTTTCATGAGAAAGGGCAGTCGTTTTCTTTCTGTGCATCACTTGGGTTTCTGTCCATGTCCCTGCTTCCTTTCCCAGCTCCCTCCTCACTCCCAGCCCACTGGTGATAATTCCAGCTTCGCCAGAGCCTGATATGAGGGCAGAGCACTTCAGTGAGAGCAGCTAACACAGATCCTCACTATCCTGTCCTTCTCAAGAAAGCCCAGAATTGAACCTGGCTCCTGCTGGGTCAGTGCACCTCAGTATGACAGCGTTTTAGTGTACAACTACTGTCTGAACTGGGAAGCAGCATTTGCAGGATGTGAGCTGGGTTTGGGTTTTCTGCTTGGCTCTACAAACTGTGCTGTGAGTGATAACCAGAGAGCCTAAATATGCATGAATGCACTGAGAAGTACCACATAAAATACCAGGCAGCAGTGTGCTGAAAAAAGTAGAATTCAGAGTGGTGAGTGTAGTTCCTGAGCATGAGAAGAGAGATTAAAGTGCTCAGATGTGCCCTGTGTGGGCTCCTCTTAGCACAGTTACACTATTGTACAGCCAGGGACACACAGTCACATGAGCCCAGAGAAAAACACAACCACTCTTGCACCAAACTTCCCAAAAGGTGTTATGCCAATGGAAAAGTGCAGCCAGATAGGACTGGGAGAGCAGGTGATCCAGAGGCTGTGTCCTAAGCCCTGAGTGAGTCACACCACACATGCAGCATCTCCTGTTTCCTGACACCCAGGAAAACACGCAGATGTGTAAGCAGAGCAGCCTGGCTGAGCAGGGAGCTCGTGGCACAGCTCCAAGGGAAACAAGGAGCACAGGAGATGGAAGAAGCAATGGCTACAAAAGGAAGAATTTGGAAACAACTATCCACTGTGTCTGAGGAACAGCAGAGCTCAACTGCAGTTCAGACCTGAAAGGAATGCAAATAAACTAAAGAATAATATCAAGAGTAACAAGGAAAGGTTCTGCTGCCTCAGCAGCACGAGGCTGGAAGTGTGGGAGCAGATTACATGTGTGAACTGAGGAGATGGGGACAGGACACCTTCTGTGCCTCACTGCACCAACACGCTCTAACAACCCTCTGCACTTTGGAAAGAGCTCATGGAGAAGGGCCAATGGACAAAGACTGAGACAGGAACTGACTGGTTGAGTGAACTTGTCCCAGTCAAGCCCACGGGGCCGAGAGAGGCTCTGATAAGACACCAGGCTCATGTCCCCGCTGAAACTGTTTCATCTTGGAATGATCAGAGAACTGGAAGAGGTCTCCAAAAACTGCAGGAAGGCAGGTGCCACGTCCATCTTCAAAAAGAGACAAAAACCCAACTCCCACACTCCCACCTCCCTCCCACACACTCTACATGTACATCTGGAACAAGTGGAGTTTGCAGGGTCTATCCTGGGACGTGCTGTTTACCTTTTGGTCCCAGGCCTGGAGGGGTTGATGGGAGTGTGCTCTCCCCAAGACCAGAGATGACACCAGTTATCCCATCCCAAATTTTTGGAAGCACACACTCTCACAGTCTATTTTTGAGTGAAAACTCATCTCCACAGGTTTCTACAAAATTTCTTCTGTCATATTTTGTCCACTGGTCTGGGGTGATGATGCTGGTTTCTAGTTCCTCCTTATAACATTCAGCCCAAGGTTAAATCTGCTCCACATGATAACTTTTAACCACTTTTTCACTTCAATATTGTAAATGCCAACTTCAGAACCCGCCATGTTCTACATGTGATGCTTGAGTCAACTCTGGAGAAAAGCACTGGCTATTTGTTATCTCCTTGGCAGATTTTGTTTTCATACTGAGAGGTGTCCTTACAAGGAAAAAGAAAAGAAAGCAGCTTCATAAAGGATTTCTGTCAAAACATATTTTTATATGTGAACAAACATCTGAAGTATTTAATCACCAATCTTCAAAACTAACAGTTGAAGGGCATGATTTTCTATCTCATGTCTGTGTTGATAAACCTTATCATCACAACATAGTTCTATTTATTACTGTCAAGCACATAATTCACAGTACGTTTTTGAAAATATAGGAAATCACAGAATCCCAGAATGGTTTGGACCTTAAGGGACCTTAAGGCTCATCTCATCCAGTTCCAACCCCCTTCCATGGGCAGGGACACCTTCAACTAGCCCAGGTGGCTCCAAGCCCCATCCAACCTGACCTTGGACACTTCCAGGGATCCAGGGGCAGCCACAGCTGCTCTGGCCAACCTGTGCCAGGGCCTCACCGCCCTCACAGCCAACAATTCCTTCCCAATCTCCCATCTAACCCTGCCCTCTGGCACTGGGAAGCCATTCCCTGTGTCCTGTCCCTCCATCCCTTGTCCCCAGTCCCTCTCCAGCTCTCCTGGAGCCCCTTCAGGCCCTGCAAGGAGCTCTCAGGTCTCCCTGGACCCTCCTCTCCTCCAGGTAAACCCCCCCAGCTCTCCCAGCCTGGCTCCAGCCCTTCATTAACAACAGAGATGATGCATCTCAGCTACTCTAGAAACACATGAAGCTAAAGCTAAACCCCACAGCCAGAACCAAACCTTTAGTCCTGATACAGTTCCCAGGCTCCTCCAGTGCCTCATTCAGCCATGTCCTCACACCCTCTCCATCAGTGACACTGAGCAGCTGCTGGGCCTCTCTGACACAATCCTCCTTCCCTTCTGTGCTGTGGTGACCACAGTGAGCCCCAGAAAACGAGAAAACATGCTGCCAGAGTCCAAACTTCAGTGCAGGTACTGAAGCCACATGTTCACCTTGAACACCATTTTCACTTTGCCCGACAAAAATATTCTGCAGTCTTCTATACAGGTTTTAGAAAATGGAAACAAGTCAATTTTTGTTTGTGCAAATAACTTCCTGAAAGAACAATTACTCATTTTGAAATACTTTCATCTGCTTCATCTCCAGTTTAGTCACGAATGCTGCCCAAAAATATCCTTAGTCATCAAAACCCCACGAGAGCACCAGAAACCCCCCCCAGTGTGTCTGTGTCAGGCTGGGGCAGAGCTCAGCCTGGGCTTGTGCCTAACCTGGGAAGAAACCCTGGGAAGCACTGTATTGTTGTAAGACTGGATCACTCAGATCAACACTGCACCAGGAATTCCTGCACTGTGCTCCACCTACGCTGTACGCTGAGAGTAGAGACAGAATTTAGGTTTATACTGGAGCATTTCCACAATATTTGTCCTTTAAACACCTCTGTGGTGCAGCAGCTCAGCACCTTCCTCCTACAGGACCTGAACCCAGCTTTGTTACAGTTCCTGTGACTAAGACTCAGACTGCTCTCTGAGCTTCTGCCTGAGACTTCAAACAAGCACATCTTACTGAACAGACTCCTGATGGCAACAGAAAGGAACCAGGAGGGAAACAAAGAAAGTACCTCGTTATATTGGTAACGACTTCCCAGTCCAGACTGTCCCTGCTGCTTCCCTTGGTTCCATACATCAGGACAAAAGTCTCCTTCTGCTCATTGCCAAACCATGACAAGTCTCATTTATGGAAGTTTAAGGGCAAAATCACACTTAGTTGGTTTAGAAAGCCTGACCTTCAAATAACTCATCAAAATGTTACAAATTACAAATAAAGTGGCCTCTCTTCCTTATGCAAAATCACTGGTATTTGCCTTGAAACAAAGCAACTCAGACACTTTGGGGAAAAGTCAAAAGCTACAAATCCAACTTGACACGAATCTGTAGTTCACCCTGACTCAATAACATCACAGGGATCTCACCATCTCACCAATATTGCAAAAATCCAACCATAAGCATGACAGCTTTAGATCCTGAAAAGGTTCACTTTTTTTAATAATTAATTTTATGTCACAAAACCTCTCTGCATACTTATCATTTCTGTATGTTCTCTTTAGGTTTTTTCTTGTCTCATTTCCAGAACATTTCTCTATTGAGATTTGATTTCAGTTGCTCCAGGGCTCTTTTTCCAGATGAACTGCCAGCACCCGAGATGTTGTGAACTGAAAAGGATTTGGAAAGTGAGCACAGAAGATACCAGGCCCAAAACTGTGCAGGAATACCACAGGCTCTTTTTTTGAGGAAATCTTTGAGAGGAAAATTCCTTGCACACTTACTACAAGATTTAATTTCTTTAAATGAGACAGAATCTCTTTACCTGCTGTTGGAACAAAAACCTGACTGCTCAAGATGTTGAGGGCTGAAAGATCCACTTCCCCCATCTCCTAAGGGAAAAACTTCAGCCCTCAAATAATGATAGTTTTAGTAGTGAAGCTGCTCCTCAGAAGAGAGTGGAAGTATTCCAAGATGTGGAATAGTGACTCCCAGTAAAAACATGCTGAGAAGTACTAGAGCATAACTGAAGATGATGCTACCTGGCTCATTTGGATGGATGGATGGAAAAGAAAGGCAAAGGAAGCAGACTGGCACATAGGCCTGGCCTAAGCAACAGCTACACAGGTTCTTCACTCTCCCAACCAGGAGTTAACTGGAACAAAAACTCGAATCTCCTTAGATTAAGTGCTGACAAAGCTCTGAGCAACCTGCTGTAAGCCCAGCTGTCCTACAGTTATCCCTTCCTGGCAACAGCCACACTCTGGGTCATCAGAGGGATTGCAGAAGTCCTTTGACAATTCCAGAAGTACCCAAAACATTTAGAAGCAGAATTCAGCTGCTGCTGCAGGAGCTGTTGCTTCTGGCCATGCTTTGAACCCTCTGAAAGAACCCAAGCAGCCTTTAGAACTATGAAGAGGGGGAAGGTTCTGGAGAGGAAGAGTGTGAGGAGCAGCTGAGGGCACTTGGCTGGTTCAGCTGGAGCAGAGGACACTGAGGGGAGACTCCTCGGGGGCTGCAGCTCCTCCCGAGGGGAGGTGGAGGGGCAGGTGCTGAGCTCTGCTCTGGGACCAGGGACAGGAGCCAGGGAACGGCTGGAGCTGTGCCAGGGGGGCTGGGATGGATCTCAGGGAAAGGTTCTTCCCCCAGAGGGTGCTGGGGCACTGCCCAGGCTCCCCAGGGCAGTGGGCACGGCCCCAAGGCTGCCAGAGCTCCAGGAGCGTTTGGACAACGCTCTGAGGGACAGGGGGGATTGTTGGGGTGTCCTGGGCAGGGCCAGGAGGGGGACTGGATGGTCCTTGTGGGTCCCTTCCAACTCAGGAGATTCCATGATGCTATGATTTAGATTAACTGTATTCCTGTACCCTTGCTGAACTCAGTTACGACCTCTAAGGCAGTTTATGTGGCCACTCTTTATGAGAAAGGAAATTAAGTGGAGCTGGCAAAGCTGGAAGGGTGTTCATGTTTTCAGTATTTGGGCAATTTGTCTGCAAACCATTTGCACTTCTCATTAAGTTAACCACTGCCACAAGGCATTCTTGAATGCACATTTAAAGAAATCACATACCACCAAATGTGATTAAAGAGCTAGAAAAAAATCCAGGGGTAATGATGCATTCCAATTCCACAGTTAACAGCAAAACTGCATAAGCAATTTCATGGGTGTTGTCAATACAAGAGAAAACTATTTCAACTGAAGAGAATACTTAGATCCTTTCCACAAACACTTCAGAATTGTGTTTGTACACTGAGTCCACTGCACTTGTGAAAGGAGAGTTGCTCTGTCATGTGAGCTGGAGCTACTCACTGCCCTGCAGCACCTGACAGCAGGGCAGTAAAATCCTCCTCCCTTTTCTACTTTATAAGCTTACAAGGACACGGACGTTCCTGTGCTTTTTTAGACTCCTGAGAACCAGTCTTCCAAAGAACACATAAGGAAAAGCAAAAGACAAGGAAAAGGTGAAGCTGCATATCTGTTCCTGACGAAGTACAGTTACCCAGGAGTGACTTCTTTTTGGTCCTGTAAGCAACGTGCCCCAGGCACTCCTGCAGCAAGTGAGCACCACGACAGCACTGTCTGAGTGGACTCTGGTTTCTGCACACAACCTTAACAAATCACCCCAAAATGTCCTTTCTGTTCCACAATCTTCAGCAGCAGTGGAGCCATCCCTTTGTCCCTGGCACTGCTGATCCCAGAGTTAGGGCTCAGTGAGCTCCATCAGAGCTCACTGACAGAAGCACAGGCAGTGCAGAGTGCCCACGTCTCCTCCAGCCTTTGCACAGAGGGGTTGTGTTTTGGGAGCTGACAGGTACAGACAGAGCCTCTGGCACAGTCTGAAGGATCATATCCTACATTCCCTAGAGTAGAAAGTCATGAGGATTTTGTCACGAGTGTCACAGGGATAACATTCCCTGCTCATGCAGACAGAGGGTGTGAGGGAGGGAACAGGAAGCCTCAGAAGTTGGATGCCTCCCTAACAAAACCAAC
Source organism: Pachyramphus minor (assembly GCA_013397135.1). Lineage (NCBI taxonomy): Eukaryota > Metazoa > Chordata > Aves > Passeriformes > Tyrannidae > Pachyramphus > Pachyramphus minor. Next base: position 208,512 of record VYXB01010190.1, on the reverse strand, counting down.
TGCCATCAGCAGGAACCCTCACACAGAGAGGTGTGTGCACAGGAAACCTGTCACCATGGACTCAGAGCAGGGCTATGGGTGTCAGGAGCAACAAACAGACCCCACAGGGGTCTGAGACCATAAACATATGGGGAAAAAGGTTCACAGAATCCTAGAATATCCTGAGTTGGAAAGGACCATCGAGTCCAACCCCTGGCCCTGAATAGGACACCCCAACAATCCCCCCCTGTCCCTCAGAGCGTTGTCCAAATGCTCCTGGAGCTCTGGCAGCCTTGGGGCCGTGCCCACTGCCCTGGGGAGCCTGGGCAGTGCCCCAGCACCCTCTGGGGGAAGAACCTGTCCTGAAACCCATCCTGAACCTCCCCCAACACAGCCTCATGCTGGTTGTGCTGAACTCTCTTCACTGCACTCCAAGGACAGTTACACAGAGCATCTCAAGTGGGAGCCAGCCCACAGATCACATCATGCCAATAAGTAGGAACATTATTTTTAATATCAGCCTATGATGACTTCACACATGAGCTTGGCAGCTTTCTATTTTTGAATAAAGAGCAGGAGTTTAACCCAAGCTTTTCAGAAATATAGGACAGTCAGGTTTGAAAACACCAACACATTTTCAGGGTGAGGAGAAGACAGAGAAACTAAAACACGACAGATTAAGTTTCAGCTTCAGCATTTGATCCAGAAGGACTAACCAGATACAGCTGTTGCTCGATTAAGATCTGACAGAAAGAACAGTATCCAATGAATTCTGCAGTTCCCTTATGGAAATCCTGGATGTCCAAGACGTGCTCCCCACGAACACAAGTGCAGTGAGCAGCAGAGCAACAATCCAGTATCTGCCACTGACCCCAAGTACTGATTCCCCCTCACAAGTCAAGGAAAGCCACATCTGGAAGTGCTGAGGAATGCAGTACACCAACCAGGAATGCAGAGCCCAGCCCTCTACACCTCCAGTCTGATCAGGAAGAGCTGGAGCAGCCCTGCACCCTGCTAACACTCACCTAGTCTGCACGAGCTTCTGGGGAAATAAAAACCAGAAAAAGTTGTCACATCTCAAACAACAACCTAAACTCAGTCACACTTTCACCAACGGTGACAACCCAGGTGAAACTCCTGAAAAAAAAGCTGAAAACTCCTGCTAGGAATGTGAGCTGACACTATGGTTTCCTGCTTCCCTACAGCCCCCCAAAAATGAGATACAGGAGGAGCAGTCTGGTGGCTTCAAAAAATTTCTCTACATTTTATAACCACAGTCTAACACATGGAACGTGGATTGTTCAATACTGTGCTGCATTTGAAGCAAAACCCATTAACATCTGTAATGATCATAATGTCCTTTGCTCAAACAAACCCAAACTTTGGCTTCCAAATCAATTCTTGAATCCAGTAATCAGTCTCCAGAAAGCTCAGGCCAGTTCAATAAGTCATTAAAAACTGCATTCCAGGCAGAAGACATTTTCTGCCTCACATGCTTCATTAATATACAGTGAATTGAGAAAAAAATTACGTATCAGTGAATGTTTTACAAAAAGTAAGCATTATCAACCAAACACTGATTTTAACTATGCAAACACAGACAATAAAAGGAACACCACAGACAAAATACTAGATTATTACAACTTCATGGAGGCACCAAAGCTGTGACTTCATTGAAAAGAACTGATCCAAAAAGTCCAATTCCAAGGAAAGCAAAGGTCACCTCCCTCCTGCCCAGGCCACTCAACCCCCCCTGTGTCCCACATGCCAATACTTTGACTTATCTGACCAGAAACCCAGGTCAGGGAGCTGAACAGGTTTTTCTGCAGCTCCTGTTTCCCTGCTGTCTGTCACAGGGCCAGAGAAATGAAAGTGGAGGCACAAGGAGAGCAGAATTCTGCCACAGGACTGTTCTGTTCAGGGCCAGCCACACACCCACCTGTTAAATCCAGAGTTTGAGAACAGAGACATTTAATGCAAACGTGAAGGGGCAGAGAGAAAAGCAAAAGGAAGAAAAAAGGTTTAGAAGGTTCCTAAAGAAGCCAGTTCTTAGGTACTGATATTCCAGAACTATCAGTGAGCACGCAGAGAACTGGGAACTACTCCTAACAGTGTCACAAGTGAATGAAAAATCAGGTAGCAGCAAAATTCAGTGGTGTGACCACTGCAGAATCCAACACCTGCAACCACTTACAAGGAAAGCCAGTGTTCTATCCACAGGCACCCAAAGACTCCACACAACACTAACAGCATTTTTAATTCTTCAGGTTAAGAACATCCTGAAGCACAAAAGTGTATGTTTTGGACTTTAAACTGCCCAGCACTGTCAAGGTGCAGGTTAAAGTTAACCAGTTTCCCAGTGCTTGAGGCTCCACGGAACAGGGTGCAGTAAGAGTCTCAGCTCAGGCAACGATGAGTCTCTTGCTTCCCACCAAAAACATCCTTCCCTCCCATGCAGGTGATTCTGTGCTTATTTGACAGTCTAAGGTGTGGGTCAGCTATGACTTACTATCATTAAACAAGGGGCCTTATTCCTTGCAAAACCAGCCTTCAGAGTAAGCCTCAACTTCTGAGCACCTCAAAGTGAACAACATCATCTGGGCTGAACACTCAGCTGCCAAAAAATGGAAAGAAATTGGTATTTATGTAACTATTTGATCGTGACTGAACATATAGATCTCATAAGTAATATTTAGACAGACAGGCATCATGTGAAACTTCAGCTGAAAGATATCAGGAACACCAGAGACGTGGAGATCAGAGAGGCTACTCTGAAAGGAAACCCTGAAGCTTTCAATTACTCAGTTCTCATGTCTATTCTCAAGCATATGAAATAAAGTACTACAGATACAACAGTAGAAAGAACTCTCATGTGTTCCACGAGCTCTCCTGCAGCTTTCCCAGCCAGTGGAGCAGTCTCAGGCCTGTTCCCTCATGGATTAGATAACGATCAGTACTGCTGGAGTCTGAAACACAAGACTGAGCATGTGCAGCAGGGAATTCCACAAGCATTCAGCTGCAGGCTGGGACCAAACACGTGTGCCTGGCGAGTTAACAGCACACATACTTCCCCCTCCCCCCGCCAGAAACAACCATGCTCTCTCACAAAATCCAAGATCCTGCAAATTCTGAACAAGAATAACCAAAAACCTGTAAATGAAGTATTTTAACAGCACAAGGACTAACACCTCTTCACAGAATAGCTAAAAGCTCCAGAAACTAAACAGATATGGCTCATGGAACCAGCTGCTCTGTCAGCACTTGTTTGGCTTCAATGAAACACTAAGTTTCACAAACTTGAACAACTCATTCCTCTCATATTTTAAAGCTACTGAGACCAATCCTATTTAAAGAAACTTACAAGTTAAATTCCTCAAGAGTGATAAGGTGATTTCAGATACTCGCCACACCTTTAATTTACTGATCAAAATCAGAGCAAAATGTTTGTCTATTCAGAGCTCTGGTAGAGTCAAAACCACTCAGACTGTAGGAAGAATAAATCAGCTGGTGACTAAATCCAAGCTAGTTTTGGACATGCCTATTGAGGTTCAAATCTGTCCTTCTTGGAATTCTCAGCCAGCTACACAACAGTCATTAGTTTAGCCTCGAGCATTCTACCCTCCTAACACCCACTATCCAGTCCTGGCATTACTGGAACACACAGTGCAATATTTTGATTACACACACATCAATATACAATATTTCTATGTTAAGCTGCATTAAATCAAGTATTTGCTTGAGCAGTCTACGACAGTTTCTGATATCCTGGACCTTACCTGCAACTTTGTCCCGGATAAGTTTTGCAGACTCCACTTCGCCGATGCTGCTGAACAGACTCCGTAACTCATCCTGCGTCATGTTCTGAGGGAGGTAGTTCACAATTAAATTTGTCCTACCAATATCATCCCTGCAATCTTCAGCCATGTGATCTTCATAACCATTAGACATTTTATAATGTATCTGCAAGGAGAAAAGACCCCCAGTGAGTTCTAGGTCTTGGCGTTTCAATAAGCCAAACTTCCTCCACCTGAAATAAGCTTGAGTGTTTATTTTAAAAACTGGGAACAAGCCACTGCTTCAGCAGTGCATTTCTTCCACTCACAAAATATTATTTGCTGAAAATTCCAGAACAATTCATTCTTTCAAACTCACAAGCACAGCATTTTACAGAACTATGTACCATTAAAGAGCTCACCAAGATATTTTTTTTACGGTAACAAAAAGCATCAAGGCAGATTTTGCAGACATTCCTGTAAACCAAAGTATTCCCGACAGCTAAGGCAAAAATCACATTCCCCATGTCCAAACACTTGACCAGCCAGAACCAAAATGCCACCTCAACCTGAATTCCAACCTTATGCCCAGAACTCTTTCAGATACAGAGGGAAGCAGCCAGATCTAGAACCCCAGTTCAGTGTCTCAGATGGGGACTATTTATTTTCTGAATGTTTTCCCCTGCACCCACTGCTTGTCCTGTTCAATGCTGTCTTTGGTGTGTATGTAACCTGTGAGTCTGTGCTGCACTCTGACTTGGGGGCATATTGAGTATTTGATAAGAGTTTCTATTTTTGCACCTTTTTAAAGAAAGCCTTGAGAAAACATCCAGAAATTCCATCACAGAAAGGTACTGCCCACCTCAGTCAGCCACCAGGGACTGAATCCTGACATTACAGGTGCAGAGAACAGCTACAACTCAAACTCACACCAGATCCAACCTGCTCATGGCCTGACAGAGTTGAAGATTTTAAAGCTTTGAAATACTACTTTGAAATAGTCAAAATCAGGATATTTAAACCCTGTTCCTGCAACAGAATCTGCAGATGAGATCTAAGGGACGAGCCCTTCCACTGACTGCACCACTACTGACAATCAGAAGCTGAACAATGGAAGGGGTCAGGAACAGCAAGCAGAAATCCTCAGTCTACAAAGGGAACACTCCCTGCACGAAGAGACTTCAGGCCCTTCACCAGGAGCTGCTGTTAAGTCATGTCTGACATTGATTTCGTGCTCTCTTCTTGAGAAGGTCAGATTTTTTTAACTGGCAATACCTGAGCACATCGTTAGAGAGCAAAGGATCAGAAAACTTATGTTCATTTAAGATTTAACACAGTGCAGATTTGACCTGAATCTTTACCTTTTTAATACATATTACAGCATTAGGAGCTGGTAGCTTAGAGCAGGAGAGGTCTTGCTCTCCCTTGCCCACAGATCAGGTTCTGTCCCCTATTTCTGTGTCTGAAATGTCAACTCAAACCTGCCCAGCACCCTCTGCCCACAGGATAACCCATCTGTACCCTGAAAGCAATGAAAAACCACACAGCAGGGAAGCCCTTTTTGTTGTGTCAGCAGTTTTAATCTGCTTCCTTTGCAGCAAGATAAGCACCAGTTAATGCCAGAGGACAGGAGAGCAGGGAGAGCACAGCAAAGTTGAAATCAGGGAAGAGATGCTCCCCATCAATGACTTTTAACCTGCCAGGTTGTCTCAGTTGTACTGTGAAATGCTGTCATTAAATGCACTTTCCCTCCCAGCTCTGTCAGGACTGGCTGAGCACAATCTCAGAGAAGTTTCATGTTCTGCTAAACAACACTCAAGGAGCTGAACCATCTCTGCTCACCATGTCTGAGCTACAAAACCACATAACACACATTTTCACAATTATCTTAAGGGAAGGCAACTTTGCTTGCCTTTGTCCTCTATAAAGTTCAAGCCCTACTAGCACAGGACACCAATATGTTGATGAGTCTGGAATTTTTATGATACAATTACAATATTTAGGAAGCAAAGAAGAAATGTTGAGATTTTTCTGTCTTTACGAGACAAAAGTTCAAATTTCCTTCACTGTCACCTAATTTAGCCAGCATATAATAAAAATCCTCCTGCTGCCAAGATTAAGAAAATTGCTACATATTTCCAAAACCAGAAACTTAAGGAAAAGAGTTTGGGGTTTTGGGGTTTCTTTAAACCCCCAAGGTGTGTCTGCTGCCTAAAAAGGAGGCCCCACAGTCACAAACTAAGCACAGAAACTGTCCCAGCACACCATGATGGCAAGTCACCAGCCTTTTATCTGGCATTAAGCAGAATTGACAGGAGTTTGGCAGCAGCTGTCGACTTTCCATCAGTGTCCCACAGCCTCCAACCTAACTGCCTGCAATACCCGCTGTCTGCACCTCCTGAGACACACACAACATGCCTGGGGCACTGCTGATTCAGAGGCATTAGAAGTGGGAAGGAAACTTCCACCTGCTTTGCTTCAGACATTTGGAAAAAATTACAGGGAGCCCTTGCATTCAGGCCTGGGACACGTCCCCTGGGGATATCAGGATGGAAGCGTGCGGGAGTTGTACCGGCCCAGTGAAGACAAAAGGAGCAGAGCATGGACATAAAAGATGCTCCTTTCTTCCTAAACTTTCACCAGGCACTTACACAACCTGTTTCAAGACCAACACTGTCCAACCACCCTGGAAGTTAACGGGAAACCACCTCCTCTGTACTGGGGTGTTAAGGAAACTCCCCCATCCGACCAGCCCGATGCCACCCCAGGGGTCCCAGTGGTACCACCCCAGACTGTCACTGCTGGCACCAAAGCCCCTCACAGCAGCAGCTCCAGGGACCCGATGGGGGCCCCCCGTGACCCCCCCACACTCCTCCAGTCAGACCAGTGCCCCTCACCAGCCCAGCCCCTGGTTTCCCAGAGCACAGTGCCAGGCTCTGGCTCCTCTGTGGTGCAGGGACCCAGAGCAGCTCGAGCTGGTGCCCCTGGGAAGGACCCCAGACAAAGGCACCCTTGGGGGGGGGGGCTGATATTTAGTCTGGGATCTTCTCAATGTGTCAGGGGAGGTTTAGGTTGGATATTATGACAAGGTTCTGGAACAGACTCTCCAGGGAGGTGCTCACAGCCCAAAGTCTGCCAGAGCTCAAGTACAGCCCCCAGCAGGCACACCGTGCAGCTCACAGTGCCACCACCCCCTGCATCTGGGGTATTCCTCAACAGGGGCACAGCTCTCATGCCAGCAAAAATAAAAACAGCCTTTGAAGAACTGCAACCTTTGAATACTGAAAAGAATTCCAAAAGGGGCTGTAAGATGGGAAGGATGCCTGTAACAAGACTGGTACTTTGCAGCCTTTCCAAAACAGGCCTTCAATCCTATGTCCCCAAAACCCAAACCTTTAAGACTACATTCAGTTGCACTGCAGTTCCTAAAATGCCTTTTTTTTTTTCCTTTTAAATAACCAAACCTTGCAGAAGTTTCTTTGAAAAGGCAGAGCCACGTTCTTCTGTGGGTCAAACGCCCTCGAACTTACAATGCCAAGGGAGCACTGAGCAATCAAAAGGAACCAGATCTGCTGTGCCTGAAACCCCACAGCCCAACACTACACCACCCATGCCAAACACTGCCCAGGTACCCACAGCCAGGCTGGCACTTCCAGCACTGGACTGAAATGTTCTCCACAGTATTATTTTCAGAAATGTTGCTCTGACCATGACAATCACCTTCTCACAATAGCACACCAGATCCCGGAGGGTTTAATGGTTCTGGCAGCAGACCCATAAAAGCCTTTTCCAAATGATACTCTATCTTCATACAGAATTCTAGGAATCAGAGCTATTAATGTTTCACTGCAAGACATTTGTTAAGAAGGCAGACCTGTACAGATTTGAGTTCTGCCTGTGAACTGCTTCAGGAATTCAGACTTCAGTCTCATGGGTCTGTTCCTGAGCTCTGCCTTGTGTATTTGAGAATCTCCACGGGGAGCTGCAAGTAGAGCCTCAGGGCTTTACAGAGAAGAGCCCTCCTCCTGTTTCTCCAGCACACAGATATTTGTTGATATGCCTCCCCAGCAGTCATGGCTGACTCAGAGGCAAACAACGAATTTGGTTATCTTAGACACTGCTCTGGCTCTCAATCCTGAAGCTGTTGAGCCCTTTCTTGGAGTCCACACCTGAAAACAGAACACAAAAGGATGCTACAACATCCAGACAAGTGCCAAACCAATCCCCACATCTGCAGAGCTGCTGAGATGTCCAGGTTTGAACACATGCCAAAACCAATGCCACACACACAGAAGGGCCTGAAGGACCTCCAGAGCCTCCACAAGTTTAAACTGTTTCAGGAAAAGTTTTCAAGAACGATCCAACACAGTATTGCCATGCAAAAACTTGCTTTGCAGCCAGCTGCCAGGACAGGATTGAGGAGCAAGAGTTTAATCAAGACAGAGAAGGGACAGACACTGGGGGAAAAAAACCCAACATTTTCCTCTCTTAGATCACGGTAAAGAACAGAGTTGGTTTCACTTGAGAAGCTGCACCAGCAGAAAACCTGCCCCTGGGCCTATATGCCTCCCAAGAAAGTGTCCTAGTGCTCCACAGCCAGAACACATCCCTCTATTTCTTAACCCAGATGTCTCTGCTTTACATGTCACAGATCCTTTCCCCATAACCTCCAAGAAAACCCCTTCTATTCTTTACACAGACTCCTTTCATGTCCCCAGCAGCTCTGCACACAGGACAGACCTCTCCAACACCCAGATGGACACAGGGCAGTGACAGTGGAGTGCACACCCGTTGCTATTTGACTCATGCTGCATTCATGCAAATTCCTTCAAATCTTGACCAAACACCAAAAGCCAACTGGGGAGAGGGGGAAATCACAGAATCCAGATTGTCTCTAATTCAAGAACAACATTTATACACTGCATGAGGGGAAATCACATGAACACAGGATTCCAGCATGTACAGGTCACACGCCTCAGATCTGGGCAACATGTTTAGACCCTTCAAAAGAATATTTCACTGTACACTGGTGAGGACAAGGATAAGGCTGAAGTTTTTCTTATGAATAAAACCAAAGGAGGTATGAAGTAGTGTGCCCATGATGTTTGAGAGCTCATCTTTCCTTCCTCAGGCTGAGTGGCAGCTCTGTGTTTCAGGAGGATGAATCCCATGTTCCACTGGAAAAGCCATCTTCCTGAACTGTGAACATGGTGCTCTGCTGCATATGGAAACTTAAAGTGAGCTGTCACAGATTCCTGTCCACACACTCCTGCTACCCCATTCCTCTTTTTACTGTCCCACTGCCATCGATCAGCTCAGTATTCTCTGACTCCTCTGGATTCCTCTGCCCTGCAACCACAATATTTTCAATCAGCAAACAGGAAAACTTTAAATTCAATATTCACTTTGGTTCAGTTGGCAGTTTAACTCTCCCGACTCCCTACATAAGAATGAACCCAACTCAGTACTGACCTGTGCTAATGAAGGGCACTTTAAAAAAAAAGAAGTTTGTCTTTAGACATGAAGATTCTTTTACCCTGAAACTCTGTTAAGCCACAGAAGCTGCACATATATGACCCTTCCAAACTAATGTGTTAGTTTTGTTTGTAAATCAAACCCTCTCTGTTTGCCAGCCATCTGGGTTTTCCAGAGGTAACATATCTCACCTCTTTGACTCTTTTTCCCTTTGGAAACCTAGAATGAGGACACTACACTTGTTCTCCTTAGCTTGACTAAATCTAAGATGACAACATTTTTGTCAGTACAAGTATCTCTGTACCAGAAGTGGCCATTCCTAAAATCTACTACTGCATTTTCACAAACTTGACTTCCGTATGCTAAATCAGTGATTCCCAGTACACCACATTTTGAGCTCTTTTTTCTTTGTTGTTATAAACATTGGGCATAAACTTAGTCTTCAGTGTCTCTTTAGTCTGACAAATCTCAACTTTTATCATTTAGTCATCATTTTAGTATTTCAGCAAAGTAGTTTTACATATTTTTTAGCAATTAGATTTGTCCAGAAAGGTTTTAAATGTTTTCCTTAGTTGTTTCTATCCATCTCCATAAAACAACACCATCAAGGTGTTTTTGTCAATGATTATATTGCCACTCAGAGATACAAGTGTTTGAGGCCAAAAAATAAGCTGCATTCTTCAGAGAAATGACCTCATTTTACCAGTCTGATGAACTATACCCAATTCCTAGGAACAAAATTAATCATCATTAGGATGCTGTCAGAAATCAGATACTGGCCATAATTACCACCCAGTGCTGGTCCAACACAGGGGGGGATCAGGGCCCCCAACAGCCTCTCAGCTCGATCCATACCAACAAGGGCAACTAGAAACCTCCAGCTAAGACACTGAATATCTGCAGCCAGCTCTGAGACTGCCCCAACATTCCCAGGTTAACAGTCAGCCCTGACTGAGACAGGAGGCTGCTCAGAGCTTCACATCAACACCTTCCAGGCAGCACAACCCTTTCCTCAGCACAAGGACCTGGAGCTGCTGGAGCGAGTCCTGAGGAGGTCACAGAGATGCTCCAAGAGCTGGAGCCCCTCTGCTCTGGAGCCAGACTGGGAGAGCTGGGGGGGTTCCCCTGGAGGAGAGAAGGCTCTGGGGTGACTTCATTGCAGCCTCCCGGTACCTTAAAGGGGGCATAAAAAAATGGAGGGAGAGGGGGTTTTTTTATGGGTAGATAGTGACAGGGCAATGGCTTCCCAGTGCCACAGGGGAGGGTGAGATGGGAGATTGGGAAGGAATTCTTGGCTGGGAAGGTGGGGAGGCCCTGGCACAGGTTGCCCAGAGCAGCTGTGGCTGCCCCTGGATCCCTGGAAGTGTCCAAGGCCAGGTTGGACGGGGCTTGGAGCCACCTGGGCCAGTGGAAGGTGTCCCTGCCCATGGCAGGGGGTGGGACTGGATGGGCTGCAAGGTCCCTTCCAATCCAAACCATTCTGGGATTCTGGGATTCCACAGTTCTTGTCCCTGGCTTGAAGATGCAGCCAGTTAGCATCACAGAGTTCTTCCACAGGGAAGAGACAGCTGGACAACTTCATGCAACCAGGACTCTCTCACCTTCTGCACTGGTATTTAAAAAGGACAGGTTTATGATAAAAAGGTTTATGATTTA
>VYXB01010190.1:166107-194715 GCA_013397135.1 Pachyramphus minor | reverse complement strand
GGAGGGAGGGCGAGGGCAGCGGGGCCGGGGCCGATGGGGCCGGGGGCGGCGGGCCCGGGGCAGCCCCGCAGAGGCGGCAGCGCAGGCCGGAGGTGACCGGCAGCAGGACCAGAGCCATCCCCCCTGGCCGGCTCAGGGCCTCGGGAAGGGCCGGTGCGCCCCGGCCGCCGGTCCCGCGGCGCCGTGGGAAGGAGCCTGGAAGAGAACGCGGCTGCAGAGCGCCAGGCCGGGCTCCTGGAGAGGGACAGAGCGGTGCCCGCTGTCTGAAGCCGGGCTCGGGTGGAAGGTGGAGCACGGCACCCGCTGTGCCCAACGCTCCCGGTACCCAGAACCTTCCGGTGCCCAGCGCCAGCCGGAGCTCGGGCACAGGGAGTCCCCCCGGGCAACAACCCACGGGCACGCCGTGACTGATTCAGAGATTAAATGGCTCCTGTGTAAATGAGGTGCGAGTGATCTGCCAAAGAAACTGGTGGCCAGCACTTCCCCGTGCTCGGAGAAATCCCGAAGCGATCTGCAAGGAACCGGCTGCCCAAGCGTTTTCCCTCTTCGATTACCACTTTTTGTAGGCAAGGGCATTCCTTTGTATCTCTGCCTACTCCACTGCACAGGAGTTACCCGTGAATGTAAAATCTCACTATTCTGCAGGAACCAAATGCCTCTTTGCCATTACCACAGTACTCTGCAATACAGAGCTGCACTCTTGGTATGTGACGTGAAAGCTTCAGGTCTGTAAATCCTATATCAAGATATGCAACTCATGGGAAAAAAAACCAGAATATTGCTGCATTACAATATGTGATGTCCCTTTTCATTCACAGGCAATTCCTGATTTGAGTTTGACTTAGTTGAGTGACATACCTGAAAATCAAATTTCTCCTTCTCTATCTGCTTTCTCAAGTCTAGAACTGTGAAGTCTCACCCAAAGAATGGGAACTTGCAATAGAGCAGCAGAAGAGCAGTATGTGTTCCTTGGCACTTCCCTGCACGTGTATGGAAATATTCTGTAACTACACTGAAACACGTGGGAAATGACACAATGAAAATGCAAATACCTTTTCTCTGCCTATCCTGAGATGGCCTATGGCAAGACCTTGTGTAGTAAATTCCCAGCATGGTTGCACTGATGGTTTCTGGTTTATCTGCCCAGAAATTTGTTCCAGAACCCCCTTCAAGTGGGCCCATTATCCTGGACCGTGTATGGGCTCCAGCCTCTGCCACATCCAAAGGGCACAGTGTGACAGAGATCCTGCATCATGAGGAGCCCTCTGAGGACATTAAGGATTAAGAGTCATGTTAAAAATATTGCCATTTTCTTTTCCTCTTTATCATAGCTCTCAGTGCCAGATGGGGAATCCTCACATGAAAACTCCAAGCCTGACAGGTCTGGAAATATCCTTCAAGGCCTCATAAAACATTAAAGACATTTGTGCATCTGTTATTTGCTCATCCTGTCAGCCCCAATATCACAATATTGTCATTCACATCAGTGGCAACTTTTTGTTACTGCAGATTTGGTGTTTTCCTTGTATCATCCAGGTCTTAATTAACAATACCATTCTTGGACATCAGATGGGTCTCAAATCTCCAAAACTTGAGGCCACAGGCACAAGGCAACACTGCATAGAGCCTTTATCTTTTAACAGCACACTTGCAATCTCAGAATTTCATTTCTCATCACAACACTGTTATTTAAGATGTGACAACAACTAGAAGGTATTGTCCTATGAAACTGCTTTTAAAGGAATGATCTTGTTTTACTAACATATATTCATGGTCTATTATGTTTCAGTTCAATATGAAAACATCAGCCTGAAGGTTTAACGATAATGTGGAATTTTAGTAGCATGAAGGCAGATGTCACATCTGAAATGGCTTCAAGATGATGCAACACAAATGCCATCAGGATCTCTACAGGTACGTTTGGTTATGCCATTTCTTGGGATATGCTGAAACATGAAAAAAGCTCAGTGAAAGCAGGGTAATGCCCAGAGCCCTTGGTAAGCGTGGCTGACATGACACTGAATTGAGCAGCGGACTGACTGAAGCAGCTGCCACAAGGATAAACAGTTGTACCTGTCTGTGAATAAACATGGCATGATAAAATCACAATGTCCTGAGCTCGACGGGGCCCACAGGGATCATCCAGTCCAACTCCTGGCCCTGCCCAGGACACCCCAACAATCCCCCCCTGTCCCTCAGAGCATTCTCCAAACGCTCCTGGAGCTCTGGCAGCCTTGGGGCCGTGCCCACTGCCCTGGGGAGCCTGGGCAGTGCCCCAGCACCCTCTGGGGGAAGAACCTTTCCCTGAGATCCATCCCAGCCCCCCTGGCACAGCTCCAGCCCTTCCCTGGCTCCTGTCCCTGGTCGCAGAGCAGAGCTCAGCACCTGCCCCTCCGCCTCCCCTCGGGAGGAGCTGCAGCCCCCGAGGAGTCTCCCCTCAGTCTCCTCTGCTCCAGCTGAACCAGCCAAGTGCCCTCAGTTAGGAACTCCACGTTACAGGAGTAATGAGATGGAAAGAGATGGATGGATGCTGAGCCTCCTAACGGTGCAGACCCCGAACAGTGGACAGGGGGCTCCAGGCGCCGCCGCCTCAGCGCTCTCCCCATTCACAGCCGTGAGCAGCCGCCCCTGGGCACACTCACACAGGGCAGTGCTGGCTCCGCAGCCCCTGCGGCTCCAGGCTCCGGCCGGCTCTGCGAGGCCCCGGCGAGCAGCCCCGCTCATTCCCGATGTCGCCGCTCCCGCTGCCCCTCACGCCGCGCGATCCGGCCGGCGCAGCTCCCGCCGCCCCCGGGCGCGTGTGAAATGGCGGCCGCGAGCAGCGGAGCGGCGGCGGGGGCGGGACCTGCCATGGTCCCGCCCCAGCCCCGCCCCCCGCGCCCTCAGGGTGAAATGGCGGCACTGCCGGGGCTGTCATGGGACATTTCGGGCACAACCCGCTCGGCCCCGCCGTCCTGCCCGCGGCTCTCACACCGGGCATGCAGGTACTGCGGTGCTGGACAGTCCTGGGCAGCTGCCGCGGACCTGATTTCCCGTCCTTGTTGAGTATGAGAGAGCCAGGGGGTTCACCTGGAGAGGACTGGGGACAAGGGATGGAGGGACAGGACAAGAGGGAGTGGCTTCCCACTGCCAGAGGGCAGGGTTAGATGGGATATTGGGAAGAAATTCTTGGCTGTGAGAGTTTGAAGCCCTGGCACAGGTTGGCCAGAGCAGCTGCGGCTACCCCTGGATCCCTGGAAGTGTCCAAGGCCAGGTTGGATGGGGCTTGGAGCCACCTGGGCTAGTGGAAGGTGTCCCTGCCCATGACGGGGAAGAATGAGTTTAAGTTTCCTTCCAACCCAAACTATTCCATGAGTCTATAACCTCCCCTTGGAAATGTTCCTTGGCCCCTACAGCCATCCGTCCCTGCCCCATCAGTGTTGGATGTCTTTGTCTCCTTCAGGGTGTCACATTGCTTTCAGATTTCTCCTCACAATTAGGAGAGCACCTTCACCCTCCTGTGACTTGTTCTCCTCAGGCTCTCAGCCCCTGGACTCCATTATCCTCTGGTTTTTCCCCTCCTCTCTCAACACAGTGCTGTCCCAAAGCTTTGGTTACAGGCACTTCTCAGTCCCTCATCTTTGGGTTTGTGCCCTCATCACCCAGGCTGTAGGGCTCCCTGCATTTCTCCACTGTCGTATGCTTCTGGTTAAGTCTGGTTTTCCTTTCCTTGGTGTTCTGTTGTGCTCTCCTCACTCTTCCTGGTACCCTATCCTTGGTGGGTTTGTCTTTATTCCAAGGGTCATTTGCTCCCCAGAGGAGGAGTAATGCCACCTGTCTGGAGCAAGTTGTCTTCTTTGGTGTCCCCTTCTGGATGGACTCACCCTTCCCACTTCACTCCCACGGGAGTCACCTTACCTACCTGCTGTTCAAGTTTTGTCTATGCTGTTATTTCACTTGTGAGGACAATTATGTCATCTAGGGCATGTTTGTCTCTCCTTGCACTGCAGAAAGATCACTGCCATTTATACTTCCAGTGAGCTGTAAGAGAACTTCTATGGATTTTCTCAGGCTGATGCAGAACACACCGTGCTGAGTTCTGAGGCAGCACAAGTCTCTGCTGCCAGCAGCATGTTGGCTGTGGAACATGTTGGTTCAGGTTTCTCTGCACTGAGCTGCTCTAATTAAACCAGCCACACTTAATCATTTGTGGACGGATGTGGAAACATTTTAATTCAATTTAAATGTACAGTTATTATAAGCTGTTATTGAAGCTGATTTTTCCCTTGTTCCTTCTTTGACTTCCCTTTTCCTTTATGTATTAATGGCTTCTGTATGTGTTCCCCCACAATGTTTGTTGTGCAGCTACTACTATCTATTAGCCTAGTTTCTAAAATCATCTCCTTTGAAATTTAGCAGTGGGTAAAAGATTTCAACAGACAAACAACAAAATGTAAGGAAGCAAGCCAGAAGCTCTCCTGGTTGCCAGGAGTCATCATTATTCCAAGCTCATGATTTATGAAGCTTGTGGTAGTGTGTGGTTTTATTCTGGGTGTGAATGAATTTGTAGAGCAGTTCAATCTGTCCAGTGAGCTGTTAATTTTCTATTGCAATTAAAACCTAGAAGTTCTGATAATGATTTTTGTAATCTGCAATCCTGATGCACATCTCACTGCCAAAGTCCCAAACCCCTGGTTCCTTTAACACTCTCATCTTCCAAGCCTTGAAGTTCCAGGATGTTGTTAAGCAGTAGGAAAATGCATGGTAAACACACTGATCCACTTGCTTTTTTTTGTTTCCCTGAAGTCTTTGTGAAAGCACCTGTTTTTTCCGTAATTTGGAATGTTTGGCAGAACCTACCACTCAGGTGTCCAGGTATGAGCTGGAAGAGTGAGTTATGAAAAGCCTGATGTGTGCTTTAAGAGTTTTGTTTGAGAGCAGCTTGTTAGTCTTGAGCTCAAGTGTTCCAAGCACAAACACAGCCTGGGCAGAGAAGGGACTCAGAGCAGCCCTGGGGAGAAAGACTTGGGGGTGTTGGAGGGTGAGAGGCTTGACCTGCCTGGCCACATGTCCTGGCACCCAGAAACCTCCTGTGCCCTGGGCTGATCCCACAGCGTGGGCAGCAGGGGAGGGGGGATTCTGACCCCACCTGCAGAGCTGCCTCCAGCTCTGGGGAACAACATCAGCAGGACATGGAGCTGCTGGAGCAAATCCAGAGGAGGCCATGGAGATGCTCCAAGGGCTGGAGCCCCTCTGCTCTGGAGTGAGGCTGGGAGGGTGGGTTCACTTGGAGAAGAGAAGGATCCAGGGAGACCTGAGAGCCCCTTGCAGGGCCTGAAGGGGCTCCAGGAGAGCTGGAGAGGGACTGGGGACAAGGGATGGAGGGACAGGACACAGGGAATGGCTTCCCAGTGCCAGAGGGCAGGGAGAGATGGGAGATTGGGAAGGAATTCTTGACTGGAAGGGAGGTGAGGTCCTGGCCCAGGTTGCCCAGAGCAGCTGTGTCTGCCCCTGGATCCCTGGAAGTGTCCAAGGCCAGGTTGGATGGGGCTTGGAGCAACTTGGGCTAGTGGAATGTGTCCCTGCCCGTGGCAGGGGTGGGGCTGGATGGGCTTTAAGGTCCCTTCCAACCCAGTCCAGTCTGTGACTCTGTGGTTTATTGACACCAAACCAAACACATGAAAATAGATTTACTGACTAGTTCATATATGGATTAAACACCCCCAGTAACTGCCTTGTGAAGCCACGAATTCAGCTTCCACACAGCAACAAGGGCAGTCCATCCATGCTGCTGCCAGCCCTGGCTCTGAGACACTGGGGATGGACAGCAATTACAGTGCTCTGTGTTTTTGATACATGTGACATGAATGGTTCCCTTTCACTGCCACAGGTCTGTGTGTTCCTCATGGTCTTAAATACAGAAAATGTGGCAATATGAGCACCATGATGCCTATGGAATCTCCTGTGGTTTGTGATGTAATTAGTTGAGTTGAACATTTAGGACACTTGAACAAGTGGAACCATAAAGCACCACAGAATCACTGTATTCTCAGACTTCGGGTGTCTTCATACTTCAAGGATGTATTTCAAAATTCTAAGAGAGTCTTTGCTAAATCTCATGTAAAATATACATTCACTTCTAATATTCACAAACTTGAACAAAAAGTTACCCACAACCTATGGAGAAGAGCATGACTGACTATACTCAAAAAAGTTTGATTTGCCCCATCAGTGCAGTGGATGTTACTGCCTGGACAATGTGGTGTGGGAAAAGGTTCAGTGCAGTTTGAACCAGGTGAGCAGTGAGCTCCTGAAGAAAGTCAGTATCTGTGAAATCACAGTGCTCCAGGACCTCCCTGGCAGCAATAAAGAAAAATTTCTCCCTACTTTATGGGTTGAGCTCATGCACTCAGTGTTCTTATGTTTGCTACTTCCCTACCTCTAACCTAAAGCTCTAAAACAGCTTTTAAGAACAGTGCTGTGTAAAAGGGAGGGAGGAAAAAAGCCAGTGGGATTAAATAGTTTCTGTTTCATCAAAGTGCCAAGAGCCTCACCTCTGCATTACTTTATGTTTTAAGGTGTTCCCTTGCTCTCTAGAGGATGCCTGCCCTTCAAGGTTTGGTTTATTTGAAGAACTAAGTCTGATAATAAACTGAAGTCAAACCCACAGTGTAGACCTACCTCTTTTTCCAAATGACAGAATCCTGTTTCTGGGGAGGATGGCAGGGTTTAAACACTTATGGCACAGTGCTTTGAGATTATGAATTTTTGAATGTGCAAATACTTCACTACCTTTTGAAGTCTCTTTACAAGGCATGATGATTCTTGTTTCTGTCTTCAAGGCTCCTCTCACTGACTAGAAACCAATGCTTGGAATTATTAAAGCCATAATAGCTTCTAATTTTAAAACTTTTTGATTTAAATGTAACTTTTTTTGCCAGTGACTTTCTATTTTATAGATGCTGAAGCAGAAAAAGGAACTTTGTTACCATTAACTTCACCTCTACAGTCAGATAACTGACCCTGGAAACAAATGGCACTATAAAGATAAAAAACTGTGTTGGCCATCACCACACAGAAGCAAAATATTGGAGCTTGTGATATTGCAGAGCAGTAGCTTGTAAAATCCTAGATGTTAAGAACAAAAATAGAGGACAGAGAATGTGATGCTGCTCTTTTGTGTAATGACAGTGATTTGCCTGTGCTCAGGATGCCATGCAGTTCTGTTGCTCTTGTCTTTGAGACATTTCTTCACAGAGAGGGATATAAAAGCTGCCCAGGGCAGTGGTGGAGTCACCATCCCTGGAAGTGTTCTAACAGTGTGTGGATGTGGCATTTGGGGATGTGGGTTAGTGGGGAACAGGGTGGTGATGCTGGACTTGGCGATCTGAAAGGTCTCTTCCAACCTGAGCAATTCTGTGGTTCTTGGAGAGGATACACAGGACTTGGGGAGGGCCTGAGGCTGGTGACAGATGACTGAAAGCAGAGCAGAGCTACCATGGCAAGAACAGCAGAACAGGCTGGGATTCTTCAGCCTGGAGAGGTGATGTAGAGCAGATCCCGAGTGTTTACAGGATCTGAAGTGGCCCAAAGCAGCTGGATAGGAACTGGCTGTTCCCTGTCCCTTCCAGCACTGCTCGGGCTGGGGTTGGCAGTGAGGAGCTGTGTGCACACAGAGGATCCTGGGAATGGCACTGCACCCATGGGAGTCGTGCTCCAGGGTGTTGTGCCTGCACAAAGCTAAAGGGGAGACAAAAGCCGGCTGAGCAAGTACTTGGCAGATGTTTTGAGCATCACCAAATTATGTCAGGCTGGGGATATTCTAGGGGCTGGGATCTGAAGCAGAGGGACTTGCCAGGGAGTATTCCATGCTGCCTCTTCCCTCAGCGTTTTCCTAGGGCACCATTGGAGACATCGCTCTGGACAGACCCAAATGTGCTTATTGCCAGGTAGTACCTTTGCGATGGACTTCACACAGTTGCTTAAGAATCAGCATTGCGTGACTTTCTCCTCCGTGTGGGCTTCACTTCGCCGCGGTTCCCTTTGGCTCCCGTGCCAGCTGCTCTCGTCTCCCTCTGTAGGCAGCCGACGGCAATGGCCGCAGTGAGGGACCTGCGGAGGTGCCTGTGGCTCTCAGAGCACGGAGGACGAGGATTTTCTTGATGACTCTGATGTTCTCTGGCTGGTGGCCAACAGCCAGTCAGGCTGCCCGAGCTTTTGGGTTGCTCTGCCACTGCAGCCTGGTGCGAAGCCTGCGGCTCTTTGGCAGCTGTCAGGGTACCTGAGCCACAGAATCACAGAATATCTGAGCTGTGAGGGACCCCCAAGGTCCATCCAGTCCCACTCCTGGCCCTGCCCAGGACACCCCAACAATCCCCCCCTGTCCCTCAGAGTGTTATCCAAATGCTCCTGGAGCTCTGGCAGCCTTGGGGCCGTGCCCACTGCCCTGGGGAGCCTGGGCAGTGCCCCAGCACCCTCTGGGGGAAGAACCTTTCCCTGAGATCCATCCCAGCCCCCCTGGCACAGCTCCATGCCATATGTAACTCTTGCAGCCAAGGCTGGGCTGGTTGTACAAGAAGCCTGAAATGAGCAGGTTCTGGGTGTGTGCTTGCAGTAGTGATGTCAGATGAAGTTAAAACATTCACAACATATTCACAGAGACTTGAAACCATGAGAGCAGCGGGGAGAGAACGGAGCAGTGAGGAGCCCCAGGAACAGAACACCAGAACTCCCTATTTCATTGACAATTGTTCAAACAGATTCCTGTAGAAACTGCAATTGAGTGTAAGGTTAAAAAATAATTTGGCAGTAGATTATACAATAAAAATATAGCCTTGAGTTACCTCAGTTTATTATAATACTAAAAAACACACCTTCAGGGAAATTTGTCTGTGTAAAAGAGAGTGTAATGAACTGGATCAAGACACCACAAGCACGTTAAGAATTGTGTGATAGAAGCATGAGTGCCCAATCCCCTGTTTCTGTGTCATTTAGCTGTGTTACCTTTTTCTAACAAGGCTGTGCTCATTTGCCAGGTGTGCCAGCTGTGTGAGGGGCCTGGCACCCTGTTCTGCAGAACGGTGATAAAATGCAGCAGCTCAACTCAGTGTGTGGATTGGCTCCTGCACACGAGGTGACAGAGCCCTGCTTTAGGGACACCAGCAGTGCAAGGCAGTGAAGGAGAAATTCATCAAACTGTTAGTGCTTGTGAGCTCTTTATACATTGCAGGTTTGAATGTGACTCCAAAGGGTGGGTTTTTTGTTTTTAATGTGAGTGTTTTGGGAAATTTCCTATTTGTTTGCAGAGGACGTTTACTGTTTTAATAGAAAAACAGTGCCTTCATTGAAAGGGAGATGAATATGTTGCCCTGTTTGATTGCAGACGCACCAGGAGCACTCAGAGTGACAGCAGCACAACAAGAAGGCCGTTGTTGAGCAGACAGGAAGCCGAGGAAGCAGGAGCCCTACAGGATGCAAAGCAGCCTCAGTGCGGGCTCTGTGAGGCTGCAGCAGGTGCACACACGCGCCGGGAGCTGCTGGAAGGTGGGGCAGGTCTGCAGTGTCACAGGCACCACAGGGCTGATCCGTCTTCTAGAAGAGTGGGCAGCAAGGAAAAGGTATTTCAGAAAGGTTTCTGCAACAAAAGCTGTGGTAGAAGAGTGTGCTGTAAGTCACTTTGCTGCAAGGAAGGAGATATTGAGGTAACCTGGTGTGATCTGAGTGTGGTGTGCAGCTTTGCCCCGTGTTCCTCCCCTGAAGCTGTCATCTATGCTGTGAAACCAAACCACTTCACAAAGTTTTTCTGTCACATTTTCCTCAAAACTCATGTTGAAGTGATGTTACAGTTAACAAGGAAATAACTTTATCACTTCAGAAAACCCCGACAACCTAAACAGAGCAGCATCCAACCTCCAGTGTGTTTCTTAAAATACTCCTGAAAATTATCTCACAGTTGGTTTTGACTGTCCAAGTCAATGTCTCTAAAAAGTTCTTGTGCAAGTTCTCACTCATCTTTGGACATTGTACTTCAGGTCTTCTGACTTCTGAGAACTGCTGAGAGAGAAGAGATGCTGAGGGTGAAGAGGAGGAGGTGGTGTGAGCTATAACCTCTTTGGGAGTGTTCTGGAATATTGAAGGCATCTGGTGTGTACCATCATAGAGATGTTCATGTCAGTTTGTCATAAGAAGGTTAAAATCTTTCAGGCCTAACTACAGCTTTGCAGTTGATATTACCATAATCAAAGAAATAATGACACTTAACTTTGTATTTGCAGAGCACAAAGATTCTAGGAGAGTCTTGAATTGCCTTTTGTTTTGGAAGACATCTTACCACTGGAAAAACTTGGAATCCCAGAATGATTTTGGTGAAAAGGGACCTTAAAGACCCACACAGTGCTACCCCCTGCCACGGGCAGGGACACCTTCCACTTCCAGGAATCCAGGGGCAGCCACAGCTGCTCTGGGAAACCTGTGCCAGGGCCCCACCACTCTCCCAGACAAGAATTCCCTCCCAATATCCCATCTATCTCTGCCCTCTGTCACTGGGAAGCCATTCCCTGTGTCCTGTCCCTCCATCCCTTGTCCCCAGTCCCTCTCCAGCTCTCCTGGAGCCCCTTTAGGCCCTGCAAGGAGCTCTCAGGTCTCCCTGGAGCCTTCTCTTCTCCAGGTGAACCCCCCCTCCCATTCTTACAGAGATCCCAACTTTGCCAAGCCTTTTTGGTGTTCCCTGTTGGACACTGAGGCAGACTGAGCACCAGACAGAAGCTCAGGCTTTTGCTTAACACAGCAAAGCTTTTAGCCAAGGCATTGCTTCAGTGTTCTGTTCAAGATGCAAATGTCAGTAATAAATTTAATCCACTGCTGCCAGCTGCTCCAATAATTGCTCTAATGACAAGGAATAGAACAAATGGGGGAAGATTTCATGGTGACAAACAGCTGACAAGTGTATGAAGGATTTTTAACTTAAATGCTGTTAAGGATGTCTTTCTAAGTAGTAAAGAGTTGGGCTGCTGAGCCAGTTTCCTTCATTCACAAGCTGCTGAAACAGAGAAAAGAAGCAGCAAACCTGTGGCAAGAAGGTGACAAAAGCAGAAGCAGAGCTACAACTGCCTCTGAAAATATATCTGGAGGGCTGCTGGGTAAACAGCCTGTTTGACATGACTGTGTGGGAGAGGTTGACACTTTCCTTGCAGATAAATTGCTGTGGGAGGCTTTTGATTTCAGACATAATTGTCAGGATTTTTAACTGTTTTGCAACATTATTTTTTCAACATACTTGATCTAGTTGTTGAACTTACTCCTTCCTGGTTTATTTCCTGCATAATTACCTTGCTCTGATTTTTCAAATACACACTTACAGGCTTACATGCAGGGTTTTGTATTAGTCAGGCTTCTTCTCCTGTGGGTAAATATAAAAAGAATGTTTTCAATGCTGTGACACACGATGAAGCATTGAGATTAATTCCATTGCTATTACTTCATGAATTCCTGAGAATGTTACTTTGCTTTTAGTTATGAAATTGTACATGAAGATTTGAAATTTAAATTAAATCTTCAGGTAAAGCATTTCCAGTGAGATCGGATTTTGTTCTTGCCATTCTCACTACAAGCAAAAGCAGATAAAAAGAAGAAAAAAACCAAGTGTAAGTGTTATTTATGCCTGGAAAATGCCCCTGATAACACAGGCAGGTGATTGACTGGTACCAGGAAGGGGTGATAATGTTGAAGGGAACATGCTTGAGTGCACTATGGACTCAAGAAAAAGCCCTGCTGTAGGAATTTATTTGTTGATGATTGCTGCTCCCCATGAGCTTTAAGATTGAGACACATCCATCGTGCTGACAAACCTTGCCACTCTTTGTGAGTGACTCGTGTTGCAGTTAAATCTCTCTGCAGGGTTTTCAGCTGCCTCTTTGCATTCCCTTTGCAGCTTCAGCTGTGTTTCCTTCCTGTCCTGAATCGCGCTGTAACGTGGGTGGGAGCTTTGAAAATAGCTGAGGGACGTTACCCAACATTTATAAGGCATAAGGACATGCACCTTGAGCAAGTAGATTCTGGTGAGAAATCCCTGCTGTCCCTGCCAGGGGTTGTTCTCCTGAACGATGTGCTTTGTGCTTCAGACTGGAAACAGTGACGGACAAAATATCCGACTGTGAGCTCTGAGTGCAGCTGCAATGGGTTTGTGTTTAGTATTCAGAGGGTAGTGCCAGAATCCTACACCAAAAAAAAAAATGTGACAGGAGATGGGGAATAAACTTCTCCTGCTGCCATCAAACTGCAGCAGGTGAGTGGTGGGAAAATGCCAGCCAGCAACAGAAATATCCCCGAAAGACTCAGTCTAAATGACAGAGGTGATATATTCAGCTCTTTGTGTGCTTTTGGGGGGAATTTCTTCTCTGATTACTGCACTTAAGGAGATTACCAGGCAGCTGTAGAATCCTGTGAGCACTGAGTTGTCTGAGATCTTTCACATTTGTAGAAGGGAGCTCTGAACTCATTCCTTTGGCGTTCACCCCGAGGAAATTCTGCCACCAAGAGCAGGTCAAAGGGGTGTTTTGTTGAGGGGGTGTGTGTCTGTTTTAGTGGTAAAAGAGCAAAGATAATTTAATACTTGACTATGTGGTAAAAATTACACAGAAGTGGATACATTCCTGGTGATTTGACAACTTGTGACAAGGCAATCTAGGAACTAATTTCAAGGTGCTGCAAACACCAAGGCAGAATCTCAAGGATGGGCAAATGTGCAGAGAAGCAGCGAGATTTGGTTAAGGGTAAGAGCAGGTTTGTTTGGTTTCTCACTTCTAACATGACACTCCAGAGACAATAGGACTTTTTGTAGGCAAGACTTTAAAAGAAGAATCCAGGGAGACCTGAGAGCCCCTTCCAGTCCCTAAAGAGGCTCCAGGAGAGCTGGAGAGGGTCCTGGGAAAAGGGATGGAGGGACAAGACACAGGGAATGGCTTCCCACTGCCCAGAGGGCAGGGAGAGATGGGAGATTGGGAAGAAATGCTTGGCTGTGAGGGTGGGGAGGCCCTGGCCCAGGTTGCCCAGAGCAGCTGTGGCTGCCCCTGGATCCCTGGAAGTGTCCAAGGCCAGGTTGGATGGGGCTTGGAGCCACCTGGGCTGGTGGAAGGTGTCCCTGCCCATAATAGGGGGTGGAAGAGGATGAGCTTTAAGGTCCCTTCCAACCCAAACCATTCTGGGATTCTGCAGTTCTGTGGATTTGTCAGAGCTGTATTTCCAGCCCCAGGCACTCCCACTTGACTTCTATGAAGCTCACAAATTGCTTTTCGAACACTCACAGTCGTTATTTATAGAAAAGCTTTTAAGGGAAGTCTCAGATTCTATAACTGTGGGCTCATTTTGGAGAGTCTAATGATCTAAGCTCGATCAGCTGGTCACATTTTCTTACTTCAGGTAAAGCAAGATTCCAGAATTACTTAAATGGTTTTTAAACGTTATTTTTAATTCTTTGCCTGCTGTTGTTTGCTGTTAAAAACCTGACTGCAATATATTTATTTTTTGTGATGCAATTTCTTTCTCATCGTTTGCGTTATCAGATGAACCTGGACTGCAAGATCCCTGTTAGGAAGGTAAGTTCAATGCTTTAGAGACTGTGAGTTGCCAGGACCTCTTTGCTATAGAAGGAGAAATTGTTCCCTGTAAGGGTGGGGAGGCCCTGGCACAGGTTGCCCAGAGCAGCTGTGGCTGCCCCTGAATCCCTGGAAGTGTCCAAGGCCAGGTTGGAAGGGGCTTGGAGCAACCTGGGCTGGTGGAAGGTGTCCCTGCCCATGGCAGGGGGTGGGATGAGATGATCTTTGAGGTCCCTCCCAACCCAAACCATTTTGGGATTCTGTGAATCTATAATGAAATGATGTCACAGCCCATGCCCAGGTAGAGAAGGGCAGTTAATACCAGTTTGGTGAATGTTCCCAGCAGTGCAATACTGCAATTAATGCTTTTAATCTACTGAGAGGTGTTGTTTGCATTTTATTTATTATTATCTTTCTATCATTAGTAACACCAGCAATTGTGTTGATGTTGCTCTGATTTAAATAAAGAGATTCATCAAAGGGAGAGAGCTTAGAATCATATAAAATCCTGAGCTGGGAGGGACTCACAGGGATCATCCAGTCCCACTCCTGGCCCTGCCCAGGACACCCCAACAATCCCCCCTGTCCCTCAGAGCGTTGTCCAAACCCCCCTGGAGCTCTGGCAGCCTTGGGGCCGTGCCCACTGCCCTGGGGAGCCTGGGCAGTGCCCCAGCACCCTCTGGGGGAAGAACCTTTCCCTGAGATCCATCCCAACCCCCCGACAGAAGGGACCTGGTTCATTTGGTTGTCCCATCACAGAGACAGCACAAGGTGGGGTATCCCACTGACTGTGAGTCCCATTGTCCATAAATGAAATGTTCCTGGTTTCTGGGTGCCACTGACTCCTCTGTCACATTTTTTATTGCCTGTGTGGAAAGCCACAGAACTTATTGTAGCACATAAAAATGTGCAGAGCATGACTCAAGCTCCTTCCCAGCCTGTTTGCTCAGTCGTTCTTGGTTTGATACGCAGTAGGAAAGGTCATTTACACATAATTACTTCTTTCTCATTAGCAGTTCCAATTTGCCTGACTCTGCAATGAGAGCATTGACTTTCTTGATCAATACCGAATAAGCAAACACCAAAATCCTACAGTTAGTCAAGTTAAATATGGTTAAAGGGAGCCCAGTATGAGAATAAATTAAAATTGCTGTAACCAGTCTTGCCAGAAACCTCTGTGGCTCAGGGCAGAAGGTTGATTATGAAGGCTTCAACTTGAACACCAAATTCTTGATTTTGTATTTTCCAAGGAGTTGGCTACCTTAGCTTTAGGTGAAGGTTTGCAATATAAGCTTAATTTCTGTGTGTTGTGTAGTGGTGGTAATGATATCCTAAATAACTTTAAATTCCACCTCCCATGGTGTGTGTGGGAAGAACTGCAGATTTCTGTATGTTCCCTTCATAAAGCTGCCTTCATTTCAGTCGGGTTGTCACCATTTTATCTCCTTCTCCTGGCATGCTCTAAAAGTGCTGGCTTAGGGAAAAACAAACAAATAAACAAATGAGACATAAACAGAAGATCTTCCAATACACACAATAAAAGGAGACAAGAGACAGGTAGAAGAGCAGAGGGTGAAGGAGGTGGAAAATAGGACAAAAAGAAGGTGCTGCCTAATAATGAACACTGTGTGTGTGAAATAATGTTCATGTGTTTCTAATTTATCCTATAAAGAGGTCCTGGGTTAGTCTGATGTCTTACATTGAAAATAACTTGTCCTTAAAATAGTGCACTGTAGGTAGTTTTATTGTGCTATAATTTTCCAAAATTGTACAACTCTCTGATAGGAGGGTGGAACCAGGTGGGGGTCGGTCTCTTCTCCCAGGTAACAAGTGACAAGATGAGAGGAAATGTCCTCAAGTTATACCAGGAGAGGTTTGAGTTGGATATTAGGGCAAATTTCTTCACAGAAAGGGTGGTCAGGCATTGGCACAGGCTGCCCAGGGCAGTGGTGGGGTCACCATCCCTGGGGGGGTTCAAACATAGTGTGGATGTGGCACCTGGGGACGTGGGTTGGAGGTGAACGTGGTGCTGGGCTGGTGGTTGGACTTGATGATCTTGGGGGTCTTTTCCAACCTCAACTATTCTGTGATTCCATAATCACTACAGAAATTGCACCGTTGTGTAAGAATCAAGTTGCCTGTAGCAACAGTTCCTTTCCTTCTGTCTCCTCCCCTCCCACTCCTTGCTCTAGAAGAAACTCTTTCCGCAGCAAAACAGGTAGACATATATTAAATCAAAAATGAAATACCACCCCCCCTCCAGTATTGTGTGTGTTCTTTATACATTTTCTTTATAATTTTAGGTTTCTGCCCTTAGACTGGCGGCAGTTTCTGGCCTGGCCTGAAGTGCCTGGAAGTGCCCCATTCTGTGATGTGGGTTTGGGGTTTATTCCCTGCCCTGTGGAACAGGGATCCTGTGTTTGGGGGTGCTGTTTGGGAGCAGTGGTGTGCAGTGTGTACATAAAAACAGAGCCACTTCCTTTTCGGCGTCTCTGAGCAAAGGTGACCAAGTAAATGTGGGGAGGGCCGGCTGTGACGTGGCTCTGGTGCTGCCACTGGCACCTGGAGAAAGAGCACAATGGAGAGAAGCAGAGCAGAACTCTTTGGTTGTTGTGTGTGACTGTCAGTGAGGGAATTGCCACAGGCTTCAGCTTTGTGTATGTGTTGGAGGCTGGGAGAGCTGCGGGTGCTCACCTGGAGAAGAGAAGTCTCTGGGGACACCTTCAAGCCCCTTGCAGGGCCTAAAGGGACTCCAGGAGAGCTGGAGAGGGACCTGGGACAAGGGATGGAGGGACAGGACAAGGGGAATGGCTTCCCAGTGCCAGAGGGCAGGTTAGATGGGGGATTGGGAAGAAATTGCTCCCTGTGAGGGAGGTGAGGCACAGGTTGGCCAGAGCAGCTGTGGCTGTCCCTGGATCCCTGGAAGTGTCCAAGGCCAGGTTGGACAGGTCTTGGAGCCACCTGGGCTAGTGGAAGGTGTCCCTGTCCATGGCAGGGAGGTTGGAAACAAGATGGTCTTTAAGGTCTCTTCCAATCCAAACCATTCTGGGATTCTGTCATTCTTCCTTTAAAGTTCAATTTCAAATCCCTCTTCACATTCCCTCAGGCTTTTTGGAGTATTTTGTGTGGCTTTTCAGAATGTACTGAAGAACATTATTTTTGTGTTGTTTATTGTCAAAATGAAGCTGTTTCTTCTTTAGTTACATTTCTGGGGGGCGTTAAGCAGGTTCTGTTTAAATATTCTGGGATGAAAGCCTTGAGCTGTGCAGAAATACGTATTTGCAGAGGGATGCATTTCAACACTTACACGGGTGGTTACATAGATGCACTGCTGTACAGAATCCCAGAATCCCAGACTGCCAGCTCCAGCAGAACCAAGTGGGAATCTCTGCTGGCCATGCAGCAGGACAGGGAAAGCCCATTGATTATGTCTGAGCAGGTTGCTCCATCTGCATGATGCCAAGTTCCCTGGCCCATGGTCGTGTCTGTGGCAACAACCGGATGTGGCAAAACCCCAAAGTACAAAATGTTTGTCACAGGGATTCCTGTGCAGACCCTGTGAGTGCAGCAGGGCTGTGAGGGGGAACCTGTGTGTTCATTCTCCAGCCTAAACAGACCAAGTGTCTAAGGATCTATCCCTAGAAATACAGGGGTTAGTGCAAGGGGTGCTCCTGGGGAAACCTGTCCCAAGAATCCTATGGACAGACTGGTGTCAGTGGCTTGGGGAAGTTGTTTGTAGACAGAAAAATATGGAGCTGAAAGCACTGCCTAGTTTGGATTAGTTTTCTTCTACACTGCCTTGCCCTTGAGTTGCCACAGTGTTTTCTGGAGGCTTAAACACCATTGTATTAAAACCCCCCAAGAGCCCTGGATGAAGTCTGGTGTTTGCTGAAATGGCATTTTCTTCTTTTTCACCATTTTGCTCAGAATATCGGAAATGCTGAACGTTAGTGCAGAAGTGGAGTCTGGTTTTCTGGCTGGGCTGATGAGCTGTGGAAGTGGCTGTGGATGCTGGAGGATACAGATAAGCTGCTGCCCTTTGGCTGTGGAGCTCAGTTAAAGGTCTCTCTGCCACTGCTCATCCCAGCCTGCAGTGCCTCTGAGGTATCACCCTCTGTGGAACAGGGAGTGATCATCTTCTGTGGCCCTGCTCTTGAATCAACCTTCTCTGGGCTCACAGAAATCCATGCTGAGATAGGATTAGACCTGGGGATCCCTGGTCCCAGCTCTTCCTCTGCTGAGTCTCAACCACTATGGGCACCCACTCCATGGTCACTGCTCTGGCCAAGCACCAGTGGTGACAGCAACTGTCCCAGTTTGCCAAGGGGATCATGAGCTCTGTGAGTGCCACACGGCGCTGCAGGGGACAGGATCCAGAGAGCTCCAGCTCCCTTGCAGCGAGGGTGTGTGCATGTGCTCTCAAAGGGCAGAAAGTTGCTCTCGGTGCTGTCAAATAATGAGTCATGTGTGATGGAGGTTTGAGGGCACAGGCGGCGCTAGGACCGCCGTGACGCTGCGCCACAGCCTCACCAGCAGAGAAATCAGGAAATTGGGCAGCGGCCCTTTCTGGGAACTGCCCTTGAACCCAGAGCTTGGCCCTCCGTTGGAAAGAGGATCTACCCTCCAGGGGTTCAGCAATCCAGCTGTGAGCCACTCCAGACACTGCTGCCCCGTGGCCACACATGGCCACTGCTGAGAGGTAAGAACGAGGGTCCGAGAGGTGCCGAGAGCAGGTGACACCTCCTTGTGTCCCCTCTGGCGACAGGGAGGGGCGGGCGCGGTGTCGAGTGTTGAGGGCGTGGTGGGCAGTGGGGAAATGCCCAGGTGTCACCTGTTTTCCAGCAGAGGAGCTGTACCTGTCCTTTGTCCGAGTAACTCTGGGGGCAGCCGGGTGTTTGTGAAACAGCTCCATGGTGTCTGGTTCAGAGGGGGGTGCACAGGGTGTCTGGTTCCCATCGCGGGGCAGGGCAGAGGTGCAGCCTCCCACCGTGGTGTCCCCTCCTGTCACGGTGCTGTCGGGTCTGGCAGCTTCTCAGCCAGGAGCTCTGTGCACTGAAAACAAGCCTGAGCTCTCCAGTTCAGGGTCAGGACGGCTCCACCAAGCCCCACCACGTCTCTGTGCTTCTCACTTTGCAAATGCTCAGGTTAATCGATTAACAGAGGTACAGAACAGCCCCAAAGCAGAGAAGGGAGCAGGCTTCTCCCAGGCTTTCTGCCAACACACCCGGCTTGTGGGACCACTTATTCCGGTGATGGGAACCTCATCAATCAAACACCTCCAGGAACATACAGCTGCTTTAGGACAAGTGTCACCAGGAGGGAGGTGATTCACTGCTGCATTCTGACATTAACCTTGTAGCAGCTGCAACTGCCCGTGTTGTTGTTGCTGTGGGTAGGGACTGGTGCAGTCAGACCTCAGAGCCACATCGTCACAGGGATGAGTTCACCACTGGTGATGCAGAGGGGTGACCATGATTCACCCTCCATAAGAGGAACAGAGAAAAGTCACCTCTGCCCCAAGAAGCTCATCTCACAGCACGGGCAGCAGTGCCCCTCTGCCCCACTCAGTTGAGACCCCACCTGCAGAGCTGCCTCCAGCCCTGGGGCACCAACGTCAGCAGGACATGGAGCTGCTGGAGGGAGTCCAGAGGAGGTCATGGAGATGATCCAAGGGCTGGAGCCCCTCTGCTCTGGATCAGGCTGGGAGAGCTTGGGGGGTTACCTGGAGGGGAGAAGGCTCCAGGGAGACTTGAGAGCCCCTTGCAGGGCCTGAAGGGGCTCCAGGAGAGCTGGAGAGGGACTGGGGACAAGGGATGGAGGGACAGGACACAAGGAATGGCTTCCCACTGCCAGGGATAGATGAGAGATTGGGAAGGAATTCTTGGCTGTGAGGGTGGGGAGGCCCTGGCACAGGTTGCCCAGAGCAGCTGTGGCTGCCCCTGGATCCCTGGAAGTGTCCAAGGCCAGGTTGGACAGGGCTTGGAGCAACCTGGGCTGGTGGAAGGTGTCCCTGCCCATGGCAGGGGAGGTTGGAAAGATGATCTTTAAGATCCTTTCCAACCCAAACCATTCTGGGAGTCTCCCAAGGAGGTGACACTGGCAATGACAGACTCCAGGAGAAGACCCACAATGTTGAATTGCAGAGCTGTCACATGCACCCCAGCATGACCAGCTGGTAGCAAGGGGAACACAGGGACCTTGTGCAATCCTCCCACAGTCAGTGGGTGTGACAGTCCCACCTGAGCCCAGCCTGGTCTGTCAGTGTCCCCAGGGTGGAGGGCAGCCCCACACAAACCTGCTGCATCCCACATCTGCAGGGTCACAGCCAGCCCGTCTCATGGCCCTGATGACTCAGAGGTCCTGAAAGAGGAGGTGAAAAAGCAAGTTCCTGGTAAAACTACATTGCTGCCCCCACAGCTGCAGTGCTACGCTCCTGTCGTGGCAGTGGCAGAGAGCAGGAGAGCTGGGTCCTGCTCCCTCCTGTGTGTGGGACAGGAGTGTCCCTGGGACACTGCTGGAGTGGGAAGGGTTTGCTCTAAGCCTTTCCTCCACCCCTCAGTACAGGGCTGTGTGAAAGAGGGGGCTGCACTGGCCAGAGGAGCCTGTGGGACAGCAGTGGTGGCCTGGGATGGGCCAGCACAGCCCCATCCCTCCACAGCCCCTCTGGTTTCTTCTGCAGGTGGCAGCAGGAGAGGACGGGGAGTCCCTGATGCGCGGACGGTTGGCCATGTCCGGGGTGAGCGGGGCTGCACATGGACACCAGCAGTTCCTGCTGACATCGGGGTGACATGTGCCCCCAGGACCGTGGTGGGGTCAGGAGGGCTGGTGCCCAGTGGCCCTGGTCCTCAGTCAGCGTTTCAGATGGTCTTTGGGACTGGCCCTGGTGGCTGTGGGAGGCAGAGGGGTCCAGCTCTCGCTGTCCCTGCTGACGCTGCCCTCCCCTTGCAGAAGCACTGGCCCCCCGGGACACAGTGTGTCACCAAGCACGACCACACCAAGCCCAAGCCCCGGGAGCTCGCCTTCCACAAGGGAGATGTGGTCACCATCATCGAGGCCGTGGAGGTGAGACTGATGGGTGCTCGGGCACACACTGCCCCGGGAGGGCATGGCAGGAATGGGACCATAGTGCCACCAGCTGAGCTGCCAGAGCCAGTCCCCCGCTTCCAGTGGGATCCCCCCTTCCTTCCCTTTCTCTGAGACCCTCTCTTCCCAGGGCAAAGGCTGGTACCGTGCCAGGCACAACGAGACGGGGCAGGAGGGGCTGCTGGCAGCCAGTGCACTGCGGGAGCGCGGTGCCATCCGTGTGGACCCCAAACTCAGCCTCATGCCGTGAGTACAGCTGGGGGGGTCTGGGGGGCCCAGCTGAGCCCCCGGGAGCTGCAACAGCAGATGAGTCCAGCATGTTTGCCCCCCATCCAGGTTTTGGGTGGGCTGCTGGGGGCAGAGCAGTCCACAGTCATGCTCTGGCAATGGAGGGATTTGCTGGGGCCAGCACCTGGCTTTAAAGACCCCTGGTTGTGCCCACCCTTTGCGGATGGACGTCACAGAGAGGGGTTCGTGCAGTGGGGTGTGCGCAGCTTTGGCCGGGGCTCTGCTGTCTCTGTCTCACTGCTGGCACTGGGGAGAGCCCAGTGGCACAGCCCCCTGCCCACGGCCCTTTCCTCAGCTGGTTCCACGGCAAGATCTCGGGGGTGGAGGCGGTGCAGGAGCTGCAGCCCCCCGAGGACGGGCTGTTCCTGGTGCGTGAGTCCATGCGGCACCCCGGGGACTACGTGCTGTGCGTGAGCTTCGGCAGGGAGGTGATCCACTACCGCGTGCTGCACGAGGGCCACACGCTCAGCATCGACAGCCAGCAGTACTTCTCCAACCTCATCGACATGATCGAGGTGAGGCTCCCCACCCCTGGGCAGGGAGTGCCACCAGTGCCAGATGAGGGCCAGAACCTTGTGGGGTCACACGGAGTAGTGGCAGATCTCTGTCCTGCTCGGTGTGGTTTCCATTGGTCTTTGTTTCCCGGTGTAAATCTCCATCCCCGTCAAAGGCTCCTGGTTCCCACTCAGTTTGGGGTGCAATGGGCAGATCCAGGATGCCCTAGGTGATGTCTCTGCAAACCAGCCATGCCAGCTGCAGCCCCAGTCCCCTGCCAAAGGACCACATTCCCCCCATCCCTGCTTATTCACACAGCAGAAAGGTCCTGGCAGTCTCTGCTTCCCATGGACTTTGAGGGATTTTAACACGTCTCTCTACCCTCTCAGCTGCTGACCCCACAGGTTCTCAGGGTGTCATTTGGGTTCTTGAGGATGGGGGGGGAGGAGGGCCCATGGAGCATCCCAGAGCTTTCCCTGGATTCACACCCTGAGCATGAGGATAAGAGCTGGCATCACCTCCATGTGTTCATCTCTTGGCAGCACTATATGAAGGAGCAGGGAGCCATCTGCACCAAGCTGGTGAAGCCCAAACCAAAATCCGGGATGAAGTCGGCTGAGAAGGAGTTGGCCAAAGGTAGGGGGTGGTGGGAGAGGGTCACAAATCCCTTGAGGTTTTGGGGACAAGGCAACATGGCCCCACTGGTGGTCCCTGCTAACCTTCCCTTGTGCCTGTGCCCAGCTGGGTGGTTACTGAACCTGAAGCACCTCACACTGGGAGACTGCATTGGGAAAGGCGAGTTTGGAGGTAGGTGAGAGGGTGGGGTTGGAGGATCCCTGGCTGAGAGTTGCCCCAGATGGCACTCCCTGACACCCCTGCCCATCCCATGGCACGAGGGGCTCAGCCAGGGGTGCAGAAGGTCAGGTGTGGGGCTCAGCCTGACCCCACATCCCCTCCCAGACGTCCTGCAGGGCGAGTATATGGGGCAGAAGGTGGCTGTGAAGAACATCAAGTGTGATGTGACCGCCCAGGCCTTCCTCGCTGAAACGGCTGCCATGACGTGAGTGCCCCATCGTGGTGTGACCCAACCCTGCCCCCTGGCCTGGGGACGGGCAGGCAACCCCTTGACTTGGATCCTCTGCATTCCAGGAAGGTCCAGCACAAAAACCTGGTGTGTTTGCTGGGCGTGATCCTGCACAACGGGCTCTACATTGTCATGGAGTTCATGAGCAAGGTGACAGCACCCGGCTGCTCTTCAGCCAGCAGGACCCACCGCTGCTCAGACTTGGGGACAAAACCCCTGTTGAAGGGCTGAGTCATATGGATGCTGGGCACTGCAGCCTCTGCAGGAGGCAAAGTCTCCCAGCAGCCCCATCCCATTGGTCCTTATTCATTTATCCTCCTCTCTCAGGGCAACCTGGTGAACTTCCTGCGCACGCGGGGCCGGGCACTCGTCCCAACCCAGCAGCTCCTCCTTTTCGCCCTGTAAGTCCATCTCCCTCCCTCTGGGCAGGGGACTGCTCTGCATCCCTCAGGACAACCCCAGGGACACGTGGTGACATGGCTCTGTCTCTCTAACCTGTGGCAGGGATGTGGCTCAGGGCATGGACTACCTGGAGTCCAAGAAGCTGGTGCACCGGGACCTGGCTGCCCGCAACATCCTCATCTCTGAGGAGAACGTGGCCAAAGTGAGTGACTTTGGCTTGGCCCAGGTCAACCCCAAGGGCGCAGACACCACGTTGCTCCCTGTGAAGTGGACGGCGCCAGAGGCCCTGAAGCACAACGTGAGCAACAGTGGGAAGGAAGGGGGGCCACAGGGTCCTTCCAAGACATCTCGCCCTCTTAGGTCCCCCCCTGCTCCTTCCCCTGCCTGCCAACCCATCCCTGCCTCACAGTGGCTTCTGACACTCTGTATCTCCCAGAATTCTGCCTCTGTCCTGACCAGCCCTTGCCCTGGGGTGCAGCAGGAACTGGGGCAGCTCCAGTGGGATCTGGCAGGATGACAGGAACAGGGGCTGTTCACACCCTGGGGAGCTGGGGCAGCAAGGGGCAGGCACTGTCCCCTGTCCTGCCCTCGGGAAAGTGGGGACCCAGCTCAGCCCCCAGCTGGGCTCAGCCCCCACCCCTTCCTGCCACCACAGAAATTCTCCTCCAAGTCGGATGTGTGGAGCTACGGGATCCTCCTGTGGGAAACCTTCTCCTTCGGACGGGCACCTTACCCCAAGATGGTGAGTGCTGTGCCAGGGGACACCACGGGTCACACCCTGCTGGCACCAATGGGATGGGGAACCCCCTGTGCCCTGGCCAGGGCAGGACAGGGGGTCCCAGCCAGCCTCTCCATCCTGCCAGACCCTGAAGGAGGTGACAGAGCTGCTGGAGCAGGGATACCGCATGGATGCCCCCGAGGGATGCCCGCCCACAGTCTATGCCCTGATGAAGAGCTGCTGGGAGATGGAGCCAGGCAAGCGTCCATCCTTCAAGAAACTCACAGAGAAGCTGCAAAAGGAGCTGAAGCACCTGAGGGATGTTTAACACCTGTCCTGCTACCAGGGCCCAGGACCTGAAGCCCCCCAGACCCACTGGGGTTGGGAGTGGCATGGTAGTGGGGGCCAGGAGTGGGGTGGCCTGTAGTGCCACTCTTGCCCAGTGGAGATGGGGCAGCAGCTGGGAGGGGTCTCATCTCCCCTGGGATACCCAACAACAAGGCAACAGCCTCCCTCTGCCCTGGCACAGTCCTTCTTCCCACCACACAGCCAAGAGAAGGTTCCTGTGGGATCAATCTCTCCTGACCCATTGGGGTGGGGATTGCAGTGCCCCACACCCCCTGAATTCAGCCCATGCCCCACACCCCCCCTGTGCTCAGTGCTGGCTGCACATGGGGTCCCTTTGAGCTGCGAATCCCAGGGATGGGAGACAAGACTGGACATCTCCACTTACAGGAGGATGAAACCCCAACCCTGACACAGTCCTGCTCCAGCCTCCTGGCCCAGCATGGGGATGCCAGCACAGCCAGCTAAACCCCACGGATTTGGGCTTTTTGATTAAACCAAAGAAATTAGTTCAACATCATCTTTAAGCCTCTGGGGTGAAATTAGGCCTATCCTTTCATCAGGGCCCAGTAAAGCCCAGCAAAAAGCTTTGGGGGGGCCAGGAGCTCTGGCTCTGAGAGCCCCCCATGCAGCCCAGCCCATCTCCCCTCAGGGCTGTGCAAGGCTGGGGATTATGATTTTAATCAGAGGCTGTATGGGAATTGCTTGTGTCTAGATTACGGGCACAGGGCACGGCCCCAGCAGTGGGGAGCCCTGGCCCCACAGACTCCCGAGCAATCTGGGGTCTGGGTGAGCGGGGATTAGTGGGGGCACGGGTGGGTGTGTGCCCGTCACCGCCTCATCTGCTGCCAGTCCTTTGACCTAGAGTGGGTTTCTTCAGCTAATCCTCCTGTGTCTCCTCTGTGCTGATTTCTTGCACCTCCAACCCCACCGTGTGGGTGGCTCTGGGTGCCCACGGCCTGAGGTCCCTCCCGTGACTTGGTCTTGTGGGTACTGCCCCCGCCGGGACCCCCCAGACCCAGGGTGTGCTGGGGCTCAGTGGCTCTTCCCACCTCCCCATCACCCTGATGAAGCAGCACCTGCTGTCCCCACACACTGCCCCTGCCTTCCACAAGAACCCCTGGGTGCAGCGGGCAGCACAGGAAGGTCTTCCCACCCCGATGGCTGTGGCTTCCCCTCCTAATGCCTTAATCCGCCCCTGATCCGCGGTGCCCCTGGGGCCGGTCCCTCTGACCTTGCAGAAGCAGGGACCCGCTGGGCATCGTGGGGCACAAACTGCCACTGCCACCCACCATGGCCTCCTTCTTCACTGCTGCCCTGAGGAGCTTCCAGGGGGGCAAGGAGGAGCTGCCCAAAGGGCCCCCGAGGGAGGACAAGGCAGCCACGCTGCCCAACGGGATGGCCCGCGAGGAGTTCGAGGAGTACCAGCAGCAGCTGCTGGAGGAGAAGTAAGGCTGGGGAGGTCACTGGGGTCCCCCATGCACCACGACCAGGATCCCACCCACCACGAGTTGTCCCCAGGGTGGCACAGGACAGGGGCAGGGAGGCAGCCAGGGCGAGGGACAGGGCAGAGCGGGTGCCCTTTGGTGCCTCTCTCCCACGGCACGGGAGGCCCCTGTGGGTGCTGGCATGGGGCTTGGTGCACTATAGGTGACAAGGGGAGCCCCCGGGTGTCAGTGGCCCTGGGTGGGTGTTTGGTGTCAGCCCAGCACCCTGGAGCCAAGGGATATGGGGGGCAGCACGGGATTGGATTAAGGTCCCACCTCCCTGGACCAGGTGCTGCGGGGATCCAGTGCCCCAGCACCAGGGAGCTGAGAGGCTACAGGAGGAGCAACGGGCACCTTCACCCAGCATCTCTGTTGGTTGCTGAGGCTGGATGGGCAGGATGTGGTCCCTGCCCCATGGTCCCCATTGCAACCCTCCTGTGGATCTCAGACCTTTTCCTCCCTCCTTCCCTGGACCTGCTGCTGCAGGAGGACTGGGGTGATGTCGGGGGAGCCCTGGTGGGGTGGCTCAGTGGGGTGGGGGTGATGCTGTGGCACCTGCTGCTGCCAGAAGACCATAGCAATGCTGGAAGGCTCTGGCAGGGCTCAGTGAGGTGAGGGTGACTGTGGCACCGGCTGCAGGATCGAGCGGGACAAGGCGTTTGTGCAGAGGAAGGCAGAGCGGGCCACTGTGCGGATGCACCTGCGGGACAAGTACCACCTGACGCAGGTAAGAACCTGACTGGTTCTGTCTGCAGTGGGACCCGGGAGCTCCTCCTGCCCCCCCCCATCCCTCGGGACATTCCCAGACCGGCGTCTGTCGGGCTCCCCGGGATGGGAGGGATTCCTGAAGAGGGCAGCAGATGGCCGCTATCTCCGTCTGACCATCCGCCGCCCACTGTCCGTCGAGCGTCCGAGTGTGGCATCGGACAGTCCGAGCATCCCCCAGCGGCCGCAGCGCCCCGGGCCCGGCCGTCCCCTGTCCCCCGCCCCGCCGCTGGTTGGTACCGGGTCCGTCCTTCCCGACGCCCTGTCCCACCTCGTGCAGGACGAGCGGGACGAAGCGCAGAGACACGTGGCCGGCGGGGCGCTGGAGCTGCCGCAGGAATTGGCCGCGATGGTGCGCGGGGAGGAGGAGGAGGAGGAGGAGGAGGAGGAAGGCGGCGCAGGGGCCTTCGCCTTCCTGGCGAGGCTGCGGGAGGTGGAAGTGACGGCGCTGCGGGACCGCGCGCTGGGCGGCGTGGAGCAGGTGAAGGAGAAGTGCTCCCTGATGTAGCATCGCTGCGAGGAATGCGCTGGGTGACACCGGCAGCCCCCGCCCCCTCTGCTCCCCGGGAGCCACGGCGTGCGGAGGCTGTGGCTGCTGATTCCTGGTCCCAGGACAGATGCTGGGTGTAGGGTTTTCCTCCCCAAAACCATTCCCAGTTGCTTTCCCAGTGTTCTGGGTGGATGCTGGGCTGCGGGATGCCTGGGTCCCCGAAACCATGCTGACCAAGCCCCTCCCGGCGTGTCCCTGGTGTGAGCCCCCAGGTGGAGCGGGTCCCTGACGCTCTGTCACCCCCAGCACCAGCCCTGGTGCCTGACACATCATTCGGCTCAATAAATGTGATATTTTCTGGCACCAGCCTGATCTTCTTGGTGTATCCTGTGCCTGCACAGACCCTGTCCTGGGTGTGGGGGTGTGACACAATGACAGCACTGCAGCAGGGCTGCTCCATGTCCCCTGAGCCACCAACCAGTCCAGGACTTGGCTGCTGGATCCGCCCCCACCTCCTGCAGCAGCCCAAGGCAGAGGAGTCAGTGGGACCCAGTAGCCCCTGGGGCATCCCTTGCAGACAGCACTGGCAGGGATGTGGCAGCCTGTCCCCCCCCTCCCCCGAGCATCCCCTGCCAGGGCGGGGAGCAGGGGGTTCCCTTCGGCTGGGCCAGGGTGCCCCTCTGCCTCTTGCCACTCCAGGGGCTCCCTCCTGAGCGCTCGGCAGCAGCACTGGCTTAAATGCCGGCCGTTCCGGAAGGCCGGGGGCTGCTGAGATCACTAATACCTGCCTATTTTAGCGAGGTCTAATCTTCCTGAGTCGCCTGTCCCCGAGGACTAAGCTATCTGAACCCGTGCAAAATGTACGGCCAGCGCTGGCCCCAGCGGCACCTCCCGCCGGAGCCGGAGCCGCCGGGAGTCACGCTGTGTGTGCATGAAAGGAGGGACGCGCTGAGCCGCCTCCGTGCTCCCCACGCCGCAGCCATCTGCTCCGGAAAGGCCTTCGGGGACCGCCCTGCCCGGGCTGCCCACGGGCCTGGGGCCGGGCTGGGAGGGGGCGACCGAACCCAGTGAGGTGGGGTGGGAGCTGTGCCACGGAGCACGTGGAGCAAGGAGGCCCTTGGATGTGGGAGGTGTCCAGTTCCTCTTGGGCACCCACCCCTCCAGGTACCAGTTCAGGGGCTGGTGATTGCTGGAGCATCCCAGGGAGTGTGACATGGGCTTGTCAGGACCTGGCACCAGGGAGCATCCCTACGTTTTGTGGCCCTGCTGTCTCTGCTGTCCCCACAATCCCTGCCATCACTGCCATAACTTCCACACCCACTCTCCAGCCTTTCTTCAGAACTTTTAAAATCTTGCTTTGGGGACCACCTGTATGACATGGGATGGGGCCATTGATGTGGCATCGATCCCCCACCAGGTCCCTGACAAGGTGGCAGCAGCTGCAGTACCCAGCACAACACTGTTCCCACCCCACGTCCCTGCACTCCACAGGGCCGGGCTCCACACCGAGTGCCAGCTGCTGGGATGGTGGCACTGAGGTCCCCAGCGTGCTCTGTCACCACAGTCCTCCATCTCTGCTGCACACCAGGGCCCCATCCTGCCCTGAGGGGCGGCCCTCTCCCAGTGCTCCCAGTGGGGCTGTGTGGGGACTCCCAGCGCCAGCTGGGATTCGGGTCAGGACCCTCCGCCAGGTCTCCTTGGCTAATCGTCCTGCCCCCCCGCCCTCCCCACGCTGCCACCTGCCTCCCGCTCAGCACCCTTTTGGGTCACCCCTGCTGCCTCCCCGCCTGCCCAAGGCCTCTTAATGAACTAAAAAAGTGATAAATCCCTGGCCGAGCTGGTCACGTGAGGCCGGTGGCCCCCCGGCGCCCCCCCGCCCC
>VYXB01010190.1:147154-159145 GCA_013397135.1 Pachyramphus minor | reverse complement strand
AGAGTGAGAAAGTCCCCCCTGAGCCTCCTTTGCTTCAGGCTGAGCCCCCCCAGCTCCCTCAGCTGCTCCTCATCAGAGTTGTGCCCCATCCCCTTCCCCACCCAGCTGTTCCTTTCCTCCCCCTTTGCCTCTCACAGCAGACCCTGTGCCCTGTGCTGCCCTGGGGACATGGGACCAGCACTCCCATGAGCTGTTCCCACAGGGCCAGATGTCACTGCTGGATTTGGCTCACGGGTCCCTGTTGTTCCTGCTGGATTTTGGTGCAAGTCTGGCAGTTTAATGTCTAAAAGCTTTGGGAAGGTTGGATAACACTATCCCAAGGGCTGCTGGCTGTCTGCAGGGCCAGGGTGCACATTTCCATGGAGCAGTGAGAGCTGGGGCTGTGTGCTGACACCTCCTGCTCTCTGTACCTCAGAGATGTCCTTGGTCTCTGGGGCTTGCGGGAGAGCTTTGGCAGAGGTGTGTGGTGTGCTGGGATTGCTGGAGCCCTGGGGGGCAGCCCATGTGCAGTGGGGTACCCCATACATGACACCCCACCTGAAGCACATCCCCATGGGATGCAGCCCCTTGGGCAGAGCACATGGGCCCTGGGGACATGGGTACAGCACGTGGGGCAGAGCACATGGGGCACACTGCAAGGGACCAGCCGGGCACGGTGGAGCTCACCCTGGCTCTCACCTCGCAGGTCTGGTTCCAGAACCGACGAGCCAAGTGGAGGCGGCAGGAGAAGATGGAGGCCAGCTCCATGAAGCTCCATGACACCCCCGTGCTCTCCTTCAACCGACCCCCCATGACCCCCAATGTGGGGCCCATGAGCAACTCCCTCCCACTCGACCCGTGGCTGACATCCCCCATCTCCAGCGCCACCACAGTCCACAGCATCCCCGGCTTCATGGGAGCCCCCCAGGCCCTGCAGCCCCCCTATGGTGGGCACTCCTTCCTCAACACGCCCGCACCGATGGCGCAGGGCATGCAGCCCATGGCCCCCGCTCCCTACCAGTGCGGCACCCCCTTTGTGGACAAGTACCCGCTGGAAGAGGTGGACCAGAGGAGCTCCAGCATCGCCTCGCTCCGCATGAAAGCCAAGGAGCACATTCAGACCATTGACAAGACCTGGCAGCCCATTTGATGAACATTCCCCTCCGGCCCCTCTGGCCCCCCTGGCCCCGGCTCCTGGTCCTGGTGCCGGCTCAGCCCTGGGGCAGGTGAGGGAGGACAGTGGGGTGCTCAGCAGGACCAAAGCCGGTGCTGGGCAGGGATGCCAGGCTGTATCTTCCACCGACCGAGCCAGCACTGGCAGTGGCAGGGGAGCCAGTCAGGCACTGGCAGGACCCCAGTGCAGGGGAGCACCCCAGGGGAGCCCGTTTGCCTCACTGTGGCACCAACACTGGCCGAGAATCTGGCCGAGGCTCAGGCATCCCACCGTGCCGCCAGGCCACACACCACCCCCTGGTCGGACACCTCCTTTCTTCACACCCCTTCCTCTTCCTGTTATTATTAATTTTTTTTTAATGCTGCAGATTTAAACAAAACTGAAGAGAAAAGCTCTAGTTTCGTAGGGAGTACTTGGGGGGATGTTTTAGCTGCATCGGGGCACAGCGCCGACCCTGCCGGGCGATGCGCTGGCACCGAGAGGACGGTTGTATCGTGAGTAAAGAGATAAGATGAACGGCTGCCGCATGCTGGAGTTGGGTACTGTGCCCTCGTTAGCACAGAGGGGCTGCCAAGCCTCTGCTGGGAAGGAATTTTATTGGGGGGCATGGGAGCATCACCTCTGGGCACCCTCCTGCCCTGCTCCCTTGGGACACCGTGTGCAGGGCTGAGTCTGGGGGTGGGTGACTCAGTCCAGGCCTGGCTGTGGGCTGGGACTGGTTGGGCTGCACTGTGGCCTTGATGGCTCATCACAGGTCACCTGCTCGACCATCCCCTGGGGCCTGTGCCCATCGCCCCCCTGCCCTAACACTTCCCAGAGGTGCCAGTGGCACAAAGGTGCTGGAATTGTGCTGGTGGGAGGATGGGTGGCAGTGGGACCCCTGTGGGCCATGGCCAAGGCTGGGGAGGGGCTGGCTGGGAGTGCTGGGAGCCCTGGGGTCTCTGCAGCAGGGAT
This sequence comes from Pachyramphus minor, assembly GCA_013397135.1. Classification (NCBI taxonomy): domain Eukaryota; kingdom Metazoa; phylum Chordata; class Aves; order Passeriformes; family Tyrannidae; genus Pachyramphus; species Pachyramphus minor. The sequence goes on along the minus strand of VYXB01010190.1, from coordinate 157,038 downwards.
GTCAGGGTTACCCCCTGCCAGCAGCTCCTGCCACACGGGAGCTGGTGGTGGTGACGAGGTGCCACTTCCCCAGGGGTCCCCATTGTAGTTTTGCAGCTCCAGGGGGACCCTGCCTTCCCACCCACCAGAGCTGAAGGCACAGCCAGTGTCACCTCACTGGCAGCAAGGGCCAGCAGGTCCCCAGCACACGGCTGAGCCCACAGTGGCTCTGAGGTGCTGAAGCACAGCCGGGACAGCAAGAGAGGTGGGCTCAGCCCTGGGTGAGCAGGAACCCTGGATCCCTGAGGAAGCCAGACCAGGGCCAACCTTCTCCTTCCGCGCACTGAAACAAGAATTTTCCCCAGAAATCTTTCTGCTGCCGAACCGACAGCAGCCACCAGCCGGGGCTATGCTGGGGCAGCCCCGTCCCCACCGTGTGCCCGTGTCCCAGACCCCGCTCAGTGCCAGCGCACCCGCTCGCAGTCCCTCTCACCACCCCCTGGGGGTCTCACCCCGATCCAGGACCCCCGGGGCCGGACCATGACGTCCCCACAGCCCCGGGGTCAGGCGGGTCTGGCCGGGGTGCCAGCGGGCCAGGCGAGGCACTGACCCCGGCGAGACCCTTTTCCTTGTGCCCCGTCCCCCGGCTGCTGCTGCTCGTCTGTTTCGTTAGCGACAATTAAACCTTTAACAACCCATTAAACGCATAATCGATGCTCCCCGGCCCCCCAGCCCAGCTAATGGGGTGAAGCGCCCCGGCAGAGCCGGGCTCCGGCCGGCAGATAATGAAGCAACGGCTGCGGAAGTAATGGGGTTTGATCCGGGGGACGGGACGCGCTCAATGGGGGCTGCGCTTTTCACATGACATAATTGCCGAGGCTGGCGCCAGCCCGGGGCACCCCTCGGCCTCCCGAGCGCCAACAAAGGCCGGCTTGGCGCGGGGAGCGGGAGCGCCGCACCCCCGGCTCGTTTGATCGGGGCCTAATTGGGGCGAGGGTGCTCCCCCAGCCCGGCCCCGCAACCGCCACCCGAGAGCGAGGGCGCGGAGGGGCCCCGGCATGAGGATGCGCCTCCCCGGGGTCCTTGGGGTCGGGGGGCTGTGTGAGTTATTTAAATGAGCTAATCTGCATGGGGTGGGACCGGTGTGCCCAGCACAGGGTGGCGGGGGGGGGCCTTCGCTTGGTGCCCCGCATGCCCTCCTGCGGGTGCACCCAGTGGCTGCGCCGCACTTCCTGCAGCAACAGGCAAGATTTCTCACCCCAAAAATGCCGTTTCAAAGCAAGGCGGGGGTAGGAGCAGGGCAGGAGGGCCGAGCCTCCTGCCCGGCCCACTTTTATTGGTGTTCTTCCTGGTGGAGAACCACTGGAGCCTGCCACGGCACGTGGGGCTGTGTTTGGGAAAAATCCAAGCAAAATGGCATTTTTTCTCCCCTTAGGTCCCAATCCTGTCCCGAAATCACTCACTGTCAAGATGGGACTGGTGCCTGGGGTCTTCCAGGGAGGGACTAGGTGCAACGGGCAGCTCTGGGGGCACTGGGTGGTGCTCCCAGTCCCTCGTGGCAGAGCAGGAGCCCTCCTGCTCCCCCCTCCTCTAATCCCCTCCTGTGGGATTTGCCCCCTAAGCTGCTTATTTCTCTCTATTTCTCCCAGGCCTGAACGAACCCAACCCTGCCCCAGTGCGACGCCTCGCGCTCGCTGAGCCGTGGGCTCCGGGCACTCTGCCCCCGGGGCTGCCCGCTGGTGGCCTGGCACTGTGGGGCTGGCACTGCCAGGGATGTGGGGCCAGCCCTGCCATACCCAGGGACATGGGGCTGGCACTGCCATGCCAGGGGATGTGGGGCTGTGGCCAGCAGTCCCAGCTGTGCTGCGAGCCCCACACCCCCTGGCACAGGCCAGGATGGGCCTCAGCCCCTCCCAACACCCACCTCTGTGCACGTCCCCTCCGCTGTCCCTCTAGAGGGTGTGGGAGCTGGGCAGGTCAGGGCTCAGGTTCTCCTCAGGGGTGTTGACCCACGAGCTGCCTGTTGCCCCCCAGCTCCCGGCTGGGGAGGAGGAGAGGGGGCTGCAGGGCGGGGAGGGCGAGGCTGCCCGCTGCAGGTTGAGCTTGGCAATGAGTGGCCGCCCCACGCTCACCCGCTGCCGCTCCTCCACAAAGTCATCCATGCCCCGGTAGCGGTACTGCAGGCACACGGTGAAGGCCAGCTCCTGCTGCAGGGGCACCAGCACTGTGAGCACTTGTCCTGGCACGGTCATGGCCACATTGTGCCCCTGGCACCAGCCCCCACCCCTTACCCGCAGCTTCTGCAAGCCACAGATCCGGCTGTAGAGGCAGCAGGAGGGGCAGCCGAGGCTCCAGACAGGGGCCAGGGGGCTGCCCACCTCCTCTGGGCTCTCCTTGTTGGTGCACTTGAGGTCCACGTCCAGCTCCTGCCACAGGCGGCATCCACATGGAAACTGCAACAAGTGTCCCAACCCCATTCCCCAGCAACCACTCTGATGTGGCTTTGGCAGCCCCATCCCACCTCAGGGATGTCAGTGAGCCTGGCCTCGCACTTGGTGATGTCCTTGGGGGCGGCCACCACGCGCGTGTAGATGATCATGATGTTGGAGAACTCGGCGGCGAAGCCCAGCTGGACGGTGACGCCGCAGTCGAAGCGGAGGTGCCGGCTCTCGGGCAGCACTGGGGAGGGGACAGGGACAGCAGGGCTGGGACCTGCAGGGGCTCGGGGCTGGAGCTCTACCCACAGGTGAGGAGACCGTTGGGTCACCGCAGAGCAGGGATGCTGACATGGTGGTCCTGCCTCCGGGCTGGTGGTTCTGTGCCAGCTTCTCCTCCAGCTGGGAGGAACTGGCAGGTGCCACTGCAGCCTCTCCCTGCACCTCGGGCTGTGCCCACTCTAGGCTGTGACTCACCATGAGCCTTGGCCCACTGCAGGTTCCTGGCAGAGGTCTCGTCCTGGCCCGGGGGGCGGATGGGGTCTGTCAGAGCTCGTCTCTCCGAGAGGTTGCTGCGAAGCTCCAGCGCCTGCCGGCCCCGTGTTATCTCCAGCGTGCCCATGTCTGCCGTGGCACAGGGGGTCAGCAGGGGCCACCAGGAGGTCGTTGTCCCCTACGACTCCCCACTCACCCTCGGCCACCTTGTCCAGCAGCACCGTGATCTTCTCGTCCTCCAGCAGCCAGCGCTTGAGGAAGGTGACGAAGATGCCGTTGGAGAGCTCGCCCTGGCTCAGCTCATAGGCTTCAGCATCCGCGCACCTGCAGGGATGGGGCAGCAGGATGGGGCAGCAGTCGGCTGATCGTGGGCTCTGGCACTCCCCCGGGAACTGGCCCCCAACAGGACAACAGTCCTGGGGAAGCCAGAGCTGGGCACCTATGGCTCCTGTTCCCATCTCACCATCTGGCCACCGTGCCAGGGACAGGTGGGAGCCATGGCTGGATCCTGGATGCTTAAAGCATCACCAGCCCAAATCCCTTAGGGCTTTGTGCCCTCAGATGCTGCCCAAAGCTGAGCAGTGCCACAGACACCTCCCTGCCCTGTGAGGGACTCCGGGCTGCTGTTTGCCTGCCACCTCCAGCTCTGAGCAGAGGGATACATGGAGGGGGGAGAGACACAGGCAGAGGGGCTGAGCCCCTGCCCCACTCTGAGCCAGAAAGGGAGACTCAGCCCCACTGCCCACACAGGGGAGATGGCAGGAGGGCACCCACGTGGCATAGCCAAAGACGATATTGGCTGTGACCTCCAGCGCCCCGACCTGCGGGATGACATCATCATTGAGGTTCCTGCAAGAGAACGATGCTGGGTAGAGCCAGGATCTTTCCCACTCCAAAGCCCACCCCAAGGCGCCCCGGAGCCCAGAGGCTGCCCTGTGCCCCTCTGCCCACCCATCATGGTGTTTGCCAGCTCTGAGGGGCAGAGGTGTTCTGGGGCATTTAGACAAAGAGAGTGGGTTTAGATGGGACCCCAGGGGTGCCCTGCACAGCTCCCTCAGGAACCAACTCAGTTCCCTGTGCTGGGATGTCCCAAGTGGCAGCTCGTCCCTGGGCGGGTGGCAGGGCCGGGTCACCTCTTGCGACACATGTCGAGCAGGAAGGTGTTGAGGCCGGTGCGGCGCTCCTGCATCGCCCGCAGCACCCGCTGCACGCACAGGCAGTGCGCCGACGTGTAGGCACTGGGCGCGTCGATGGGCACCATGAAGCTGTTGCCGAAATTTTCGTAGCCGTGCCCGGCGTAGTAGAGCAAACCTGCCAAGGGGAATGGAGGGCAGGTGACATGGTGACATCCCTGGACCTGCCAGCACCTGCTTCTTGCTCAGTCACTCCGCCAGCACAGAATCCCCCCCCTGGTTCCCTCCCAGGGTGGAGCTGCTCTGGCGAGTGTTGTCCCACCATAGACACCCTTGTCGAGGAGGAGGAGGAACTCGTTGACAGCCATCTGCATCTCAGCCTTGCACAGGTCCAGCAGTGAGACCACCTTGAAGTCGAGCTGGCGGAGGAGGGCACTGAGGGCATGAACGTCCACCATGGGCGCCTGCAGCTGCTTGTGGTGCAGGTAGTGCATGTTGCCGATCAGCAGAGCCACTTTGTCCGTGGCTGCAAGGATGGGAGAGGGAGGTCTTGAGAAGGGCATGGGGTGCTTCTGCTGTCCCCACGACCATTCAGTCCACAGAGGTGACACCCAGCTCTGGCCAGCGTCACTGGGTATTGGAGTGTCCCGTGGCGTCCCTGCCTCACTGAGCCCCGAACCACAGAGGTAGGGTTGGAGGTTAGGATTAGGGATTTGGGTTGAGTGTTAGGGTGCTGATCCACTCTCCTGGTTAAGGCTGTGGTGCTGTTTTGCTCTCCCAATATGCTACACCCGAAGAACCCCTGGCCAAGCAAAGCCTCATGGGGTGACAGTGGTAACACTGGGGACAGTCAGAGCCTCCCAAGGCCACCAGCACCTCCTGAGCAGACTCTTACCATACAACTGGCCGGGACTGCCACACTCTGGGGAGCCTGGGAAGAGAGAAACACCATGCCAGGGCCCTCCAGTGCCAGGGGAGCAGCATGGACCTGCCCTCTCTGCCCACACCTACCTCCATCCCCTTCCTGCCAGGAGCCTCCAGAGGTGAAGAGCCGTGGGCCTGTGGCAAAGGGGGGGGTCAGGGACCCTATGCATGGCAGCACCTCCCAGCATGGACTGCTGAGGGCTTAATGGGGAGCAGGGCAGGGCAGGATACCCCACACAGAGAGAGGGTCACAGAGGTTTGTCTGGGGCCCTCACCGATCTCCACATCTACCTCCTGGCTCCACACCTCGTGGAAGAGGTTGAACACTCGGCAGCAGTAGCTGCCCCGCTCGGCCGTTGTCACCAGCTTCACCTGCCAGCGGGACAGAGCGGGAGGCTGGGGCGGCGTGTTGGACCATACTGCCCTGTGCCACACTGTGCCACACTGTGCCATGCCGTGCCAACACCGTGCTGTGCCGGGGGCCCCGCCATACCTGGAGCTGGGGTGCCTGAGCCCCCTCCACAGGACGCCGGTTCCTGAACCACTGGTACTGGGGCGGGGGGTTGCCGATGGCTCTGCACTCCAGCGCCAGCGTGTCCCCCTCAGCCAGGCGGCACGGCCGTGGCTGCCGCAGGATCTGCAGGCCTGCCATGCTCGGGCAGTAGCCACTGGCTGGGGAAGGGACAGGGAGGAAAATTCAGCACCCGGCCATGGCAGCGCTCAGCAGAGCTGCTCCAGGCCCCAAGGTCCTCGCTCGCAGGCCCTGGCACCCAGGGGTGGCATGAGGCAGCGTGCAAGAGGAAGACACAAGGCATGTGGCTCCTCTGTGGGCACCATCACCCCAGCAAGCACAGAGACCCTTGTGGCTGAGCCAGTGACTGACGTGGCAAGCAATGTCCCTTGGGATCCATCCCTGTCCCCACAGGGCCAGTGGTGCCTGTGGGAGCTGCCCTCGTCCCAACAGGGCAAGCAGTGCTGCATGGGTGCCAGCCAGGGATACAGATCCAGGAGCCCACCTGAGCTGGGGCTGCTGCTCCTCTCCACCTGGACGTGGGCCCACCTGGAGAAGGCGAAGGTGGCCCCACAGCTCACCCGGCAGATGTACCACTCAGGCTGGCCCAGCAGAGCGGCCGTGTCGATCACCAGCTCTGGGGACGTGGCTCCAGGCACCTACAAGACAGGAGGTGGCCAAGGAGTCAGGGGCTCCTTCTTCCCTGTGTGGGTGCCCTTGCCATGGACAGGGCACAGGGAGCATGACATGACACAGTGGGGCCTCACCTCCCGCTTCCCACAGAACCACTGGTACACAAGCCCTGGAGGGCCAGTGGCACAGCAGGTCAGGGATACCCGTGTCCCCTCTGCCACCACCTGTGACTCTGGCTGCACCGTGATGCGGATCATGTCCTGGACTGCAGGAGAGGAGAGCTGGCTGAGACCACAGTTCCACACCATCCCATTCCATTCATCCTATCCTGTCCCATTGTACCTTGTCCCATCTTGTGCCATTGGTACATTCAGTGCCATCCCACCTCACCCATTTTATCCTGTTCCAATCTATCCCACCCCGCTCTGCTCCATCCTATCCTATCTCATCCCATCCCATGCTGTCCAAACCTGTGCCACCCCATCCTGTCTGACCCCATCTCAGACTGTCCCCCCACATCCCATTTGCCTGTCCCCCATCCCATCAGACCACATCCCACACCACCCCACCTGCCCGGGACCCTGCCAACAGAGCACAACCCTAAGAAGGAAGAGCTGCCCTTCACCTCATTCGCTTCCTCCCGCTGAGCCCCCGTCCCCGGTGCTCCCTCCAGCCCCTCTGTTCCCGCTGCCCGTCCGTACCGGCGGCGCTGAGGACCCGGCAGGCCCTTGTGTGCCCCATCTGCTCCAGGCAGCCCAGCAGGTACTTGAGGGTGCAGTCGCGCTCGGCCAGGAGCTGCAGCAGGCACTGTGTGGGGCTGCCGCGGGGCTCCAGCACCTTCAGCGAGCACATCTCCAGCTCCTCCGCGCTGCGAGCGCCCGCGGCCGTCAGTGCCCCCTCCTCCCGCGGCGGGCGGGACCCCCGCCGGGGGTCTCGGCGGTGCCCCCTGCCCAGGGGGTGGCCCTGGGGACCCACGCCCCCCTCGCCCAGCCCACGGCAGAGCTGTGCCCACGGGCGTTTTGTCACCCTGTCGGGGGCAGCCCCCGGGGTTCCCCCCAGCCCTACCTGCACTTGAAGCGTTTCTCAGCCCCGGCCAGCTCAGCCAGCTGGCGCCAGCCCCGGCCCGCGTTATCCAGCAGCTCGCACAGCCGGGCTACCACCTCTTCGCCCAGCGCGCCGATGGGCACGCTCCAGTCCCCCATCCCTGCTGGGGACACCGAGGGGACAAGCCGTCGGTGAGTCCCAGGGTGACAGGGTCCCACCGGACATCGCCGGGCACAACGTGCCTCAGCGGGGAGAGCACCAGCATGAGCTCGCCAGCATCAGGTCCCCTCCTGGCAGGGGAGATGCCGGGAACCAGCTGGACAGTGCTGCTGGATCTGGCCACCGGCAGCCAGCCAGGAATGTCACACACTCTCCCTCCATGAGCTGTGACAGCAGCCGGGGGGCCACTCACCCCCCAGACTTGGGCAAGGAGCCAGGGCATTTTAGCCCAGTCCCAAGAAAGGGACTTCATGGAATTGGGGTCCACAGAACTGGAAAGACGGGATGTCCCCTTTCACCTTCCCTGGCCCTTCAGGCACCACAGAGAATGGGGCCCAGGGCCCCTTCTCCCTCCGGCAGAGGCCCCAGTGGGACAGCAGCAGCCCCCTTGCTGTCACCAGTCCTCTGTGCAGTGGCTCCAGAGCCAGCACAACCCTTTCCAGGCCACCAAGAAGGGCCATGGATGTGTCAGGGGAGGGTACATGGGGGTCCTGGGGCTGGGACTCAGCTCAGCTTGCCCTGACCCTAAGAAAGGTTTCGACAGCGAAGGGAGCATGGCATAAATCACCCAGACAGGGGCAGCACCCAGAGAACAGCTCCTTCCTCCTCCCCTCACGTCCCTCCCCCAACAACCCACCCCAGAGAAGCCCTTGTCCCCAGGACTGAGCTGCCCAGGGCTGCTGGGTGACACTCACCTGAGCACGGGGCTGGAGGGTAGGGATCCGTGTGCTCCCTCTGCTCACCTGCTGCTGGATTTGGGGGGCTGGACACGCTGGAGGTGGTGAGGGGAAGGCAGGGTGCAGGACAGGCACTCACCGTGGGGTATGGCCGGATGAGCCCCGGCAGCTCTGCGGGTGTGCACCCACCCCCACGCAGAGGAAATGAGGGCTCAGCCCAAAATCTCCCCCAGCCCCCGTGCTGCAGCACAGCACTTCTGCTTCCCTCTGCCTTCCTTCCTGTTGTGGGGCACGTGGGCACACAGCTGCTACCACCCACCCACAGCCCCTCAGGGAGCCCTGCTGCAGGGCACGGGGCAGCAGGGACACTGCCGGGCTGGGCAGGGGCTCCACCGCCCCCTCCTCGCTGTGGGGGGACCTTGTGGGTGGCTCTTTGTCCCCACGGCCCAACCTGAGCCCAGGGAGGAGCTGCAGGGCAGCAAATCCAGGATGGAGGTGAACCAAGGTGACAGGGGCACCTCTCAGCCAGGTGAGAACAACACATGGGCAGGACCACGGCTGGGGAAGCTGCTGGGCTTTGCCAGGCTGGAGCCAGGTGAAGACAGGCAGGGACAGGGTAGTGAGGGCCCTGCTGCTGTGAGGAAGACCCTGCCTCCACCACCCAGTCCAGTCCAGCCCCGGTATCCCAGCACCACTGTTCCTGCTGCCAAGGGAGGAAAGCAGAGCAGGGCATGGGGATGGCACTGCAAGGGGCCACTATGTCCCCCCTCACCTCACATGCTGCCCCCCAGCACCATCAGAGCCTAGTCCTCCTGCCCCCCAGGAGCACAGGCTGCTCAGCCCCCAAGACCCCCAGCCAGAGACACACTGACAATGGGGTGGGGACATCCCCTCCCACCCCTTCCGTGGAGCCCTTAGACTGAGGTACAGACAGTGACGGAGCAGGACCTGTGTGTGGGGTGGGCTCCCTCCACGAGCCAAAACCCGACCTTCTGCCTTCACAAACACATCCAGAACTTGTGTTGCCTCAGCCTCTGGCACAGCGGGGACCCGCATCAAGCTTGCCAAGGGCCTGGGTTTCACACAGCCTTTGTAATAGATATCAGTCTCACCCCAGATTTATTTTTTGTTTACATCAAGAGACCAAAAGCAGGAGCGGGTCCCAGTGCCACCTGTGCTGGTGCATGGGGCAGCCCTGAGCTTGGCAGCACCTACAGCTTCTTGCCCTTCTTCAACTTGTTGCGCTGCCATGTGTTGTATTTCCTCAGGCGCCTCCAGTACTCCAGTGTGTCAGGGTCCAGCTCCTCCAGCTTCTTGGGGGGCCCAAGGTGGATCTTAAAGAGCCTGGAGGGGAATAACAGAGGATGTGAGGCTATGGGAAGGAGGGAAAAAGGGACAAGCATGGGACACAGCTACGGGCATGAGTGACCAGGATGTGCAGATCCCTCACCCCCACATCCACAGTGCACCCAGTCCTGTCTCCCTGACCTCAGGAAGGTCCCTGGGCTGCAGAGGGGCAGTCTGCCTCATCCCAGAGCACTTCACTGCCCCTGTGCCCCTCGGACAGCACCTCTGTAAGGACACGGAGGGGAGCGGGGCAGCACCCACCAGTCGGGGTATTCGGAGTCGGGTTTCAGGGCCACCTCCGGGCCCTCCTTGAAGTAGTTGACCCCCATGGCGTGGGTGGCGAGCATGGTGGGGTCCGTGCACACCTCCGGCCCCTTCAGCGCCTCCTTCGGCGCGCCCTTGGCCTTGGCCTTGGCGGCTGTGCGGACGAGGGAAGGGTCAGAGCAGGGGCGACAGGGATGCGGGCGGGGGGAAGGACGGGGCTCGG